>JAXDDX010000041.1:2620000-2640000 GCA_034670405.1 Hoplostethus atlanticus | reverse complement strand
CTTTCCAAGCATGACGAACTGCTGACGATCACATTCAACATCCTTATACCCATAAATCCTTGCGTTTTGGAGTCATTTCCTGTAGTTGGTTCAGATTGCACGAACAAACTACAAATTTGCTCCAGAGTTTGAATGAGCTGCTCCAAACACACTTAGTGTGAACACGCCAAAAACACCCTCAAACATCCTGATTAACTTTTAATTGGTGCGCCACCAACAGGCTATTAGAGAATATTATGAGGCTCAGATTGTGTCTCCAAGCAAAAGCGAAAACAAGAGCAAAAACTGGAATTCATTCCCCCTAGACTCTCAACTACCCCCAGTTTATCTGATACTGACCTCACTTCCAAAAACAGCTTCATCACACTATTGTCTTACTCAGATTATTGGCAATAGTTGCATTTAAACGTAGCCATTGTCCCCGCTCCATGCTATGCATACTGTCAAGGAGAAACCCATTACACCGGCCACACAGTCTGGAGCTTCACTTTCCTCCAGCATGGTTTCCGGGAAGAGAAGGGCCCTGAACCTCTGACAAGCTACCCTTAATGTCAGCATGCATAAAGAGTAAGAGCAGTCCCTCCCTCCCTCTCTTTTGAAACCTTCCATTAATAATCAATGCTAAGTGCTGGGAATCTTGGATTCTGCGCTGTGGGAGAGTAAGGGGATCGGGTGTTGCCCGTGCGTGTGCACACACGTGTGTGTGTGTGTGTGTGTGTGTGTGTGTGTGTGTGTGTACAACTGTTTACACTTGAGGGATTGAGAGAGGCAGGGTACTGTATACCTCTCTAATAGACATCAATATCAAGGAGACCATTATCAACACATACTACTTCTCAGCCTGCCTCCCCTTGTCGTCTCCTCTCAGTTACAGCATGAGTAAAGGGTTTTGGAAATGCTGAGTGGGCCTTGTCAGCAACTCACTCATGCATCCCTAAACACAAAAGTTTGTTTCCGTCTTAGCACACAACATTTTAAAAGTTCTATTCCAATAATGTATATATGTGTACGCTATATCTTATAAAATTTATCAAAATAAAATAGATAGATAGATAGATAGATAGATAGATAGATAGATAGATAGATAGATGATAGATAGATAGATAGATAGATAGATAGATGATAGATAGATAGATAGATAGACAGATAGATAGATAGATAGATAGATGATAGATAGATAGATAGATAGATAGATAGATAGATAGATAGATAGATAGATAGATAGATAGATAGATGATAGATAGATAGATAGATAGATAGATAGATAGATAGATAGATAGATGATAGATAGATAGATAGATAGATAGATAGATAGATAGATAGATAGATAGATAGATAGATAGACAGACAGATAGATAGATAGATAGATAGATAGATAGATGATAGATAGATAGATAGATAGATAGATAGATAGATAGATAGATGATAGATAGATAGATAGATAGATAGATAGATAGATAGATAGATAGATAGATAGATAGACAGATAGATAGATAGATAGATAGATAGATATTTTCTATAGAATCCAGTGTGTAAAAGTGTTTTCATTTTGTCAACCAAAACACTAAAGTTACCGCTTAACCTTTGGAGCTTGTGCTATCAATCAATCTGTAACAGTTTGACTTTTTGTCAAACAGGTGGAATGGTAACGGGTAACTGTAAATATCTGGGGTTTTATTTATGGTCCAGACAAGCAGGTGAGCAAGTCCCAGCTGGACGTCTACCCTGCTGATGGTCTCATCTGTTCATCTGTTGGCATTGTCTCCCTGCTCCCTGGACAGCTGACCTAACACAACCTGGCTCTGCAGCCGCCCTCATAAACAAAGTCTTGTCATGCAGAAACTACAAACAGAACAGCATGTTCTACAGATGCACACCTGGGAAGAGTCGCATTTAACTCCCATAAGGAGCTGAACCTTTATTTAGGTTGTGGAAGTCCACAACAGCACGTATAAAAGGCTGGCTGGTTTGCTGGCTGGCTGGCTGGTTGCTGGCTGGCTGGCTGGCTGGCTGGTTTGCTGGTTTGCTGGCTGGCTGGCTGGTCGGCTGGTTGGCTTGCAGCAGCAATCCTTCATGGTTTGTGTTTGTTTCATGCCTTAAGTTCTTTTATTTGATATGAAATATTTAGTAACACTGTACAATTTCCTTATTCCAGTGGATTGTCTTGTGGATTAAAGCTGAGCTAGGCTGAAATACATTATTAATCACACTCTCAGTGTAGATTCGCTCTAAACCAAATAGAATTTTGGTGTCATGTATGTTCACGTGGCTCCTGGTGGGAAATCTCCACACATAGGAAGTGATGAATCGAAACTTAAGAGTGAAATACAAAACGTTCTACAGGAGCAAGAGAGCACTGCGTCCAACTCCATCCAACTCGTCTGTGATTTGATATTGCACAATACATGTCTTGAAGTTTTCTTTCTTTAATTCTTTCTTTAATTCTTTCTTTCTTTCTTTCTTTAATTCTTTCTTTCTTTCTTTCTTTCTTTCTTTAATTCTTCCTTCCTTTCTTCCTTTCTTTCTTTCTTTCTTCTTTCTTTCTTTCTTTCTCTCGGGCTGCCAAATCTTTTTTCATGCTTTATTTTCTCAAGGGTGCATACTGTCAGTGTGGGAGACGTTAACCTGACAGTAGATGTTTGAACACATTTACTTTTCAGGCACTTAGTAGATGCTCTTATCTTGAGTGACTTAGAATGAGTAAGCAGGTAGGCTTCAATATTATGATTGTGGGGATCGAACATTGTTGTATAGTATCAATCAGAGATAGCCAGAAGCAAAACAGATGTTTATTTATAGGAAAAGGTTGTGGATTATTACTCGAATAGACTTCAGAGTTGTGCCCAGCTCATCGTGTTATGTGGTGGTCAAAGGGGAGTGTCGTCTGTACTGGGCTAAACCGGGCGGCAGGAGTCAACACTTTCAGAGTTTCGAAGACAGAGAGTTTATGTTACACATGTTGCACGCCGTGGATATTATGTGGGTTGTAGACAGGCATAAACACCGAGGAGGTGGATTTGTTAGAACAACTGAACAAGGTCATGTCCGTTGGAAAGTGCTGAAGGCTGCAGAACACAGAGCTAAAAAGAAAAACTCAACCAGTGGCTCTAACCCATAAAACACTTTGATTCCCACAATTCTCTCTGCGTAATCAAAATGAGTACTTTACTCCTGTAAACAGGTTACCTATTATTGTGGCCATGCAAGACAAATCAAGATTGGCTGGGAAAACAACAGTAGAGACAGAAAGAGAGAGAGGCTACGAGAGAGAACAAGATCATATCGTATATCATATATCTAAATCCATTGACCTTTCGTGATGTTGTGTGATATCAACAGGATGTTATCAAACACAATAAGTGGGACGGTTTTAGAACACAAACACGTCACTGAGGGGGGAAAAAATAGGCATGACCTGGACAGCCTGCATCACGTCTTGAAGAAAGCCAAACCTAAAATTATGGACGGGAAACCCAGCCTCCTCTCTTCCTCTGACTTACTCATTCATGTGTATGCTCGCTCGCCCACTCACCTACTACCAGCTCGCTCACTCGCTCATTTAATTCAATGACAGTCAACGTGACACAAAAGCAATTTTCAAAAATAGCAACAATGAAAGAAAATTCCAAGAGAAATTGATCAAAAATCCCAATAGATTAAATTATTAGTATGTACTCACACAGTTCTGTAACTTGTCAGATTAGAGGTATTGGTAAAATGAGGAGAGATGGTACTGGTAACGAACAGACAAACACGACAAACGCTCGCTCACTTACTCATTCAATCAACACTCAGTCACTTAATTTGCAATTCTCCTTTTTTCCCAATCATCTCTCATTTCAGCACCCACCAGCTGGCTCCGCCGAGGGATTCAGCGGCTTGGTTACCCGCTAGAGAGCGTCCCTGTTGACGCGCCAGTGACGCAAGTCACCCAGCTGTGGTGCGAGCAGGTTCCCATTGAGCTGCTCCGGTGTGGTGAGCTCTGCGTTCAACTCGCTTGTCTTATTCATCAAAGCTGAGTTTGTTCGTTTGGTTCAAGTTTTCTGGTTATTGTATTCCCTTTTGAAGAGAGTGGGCAGTAGTCTTTATTGAGACACAGGAGGATCCTCTCGGGCCAAGATTCAAGATTCAAGATTCAAGATTCAAGAGTTTAATTGTCACATACACACACGAGGTGTGTAGTGAAATGCAAAGTGGCAATGCTCAGCAGAAATGTGCAAAATAACAGGTTCACACTATTTACAATAAACCAACACAATATTTACAATGTCAAAGAAACAACACAATATTTACAATAAGAGCACTTTATAAAAAAATATAGTAAAAAAAGGGAAAATTGTATGTGTAATATAAATTATAAATTATGTGTAGTCTTTACCTAAGTGTGTGTGTGTGCATAAGAGGGGCAGTGTGTGTGTCTTGGTGGGGGCCCTGGTGAGGTCGGAGTTCACAGTCCTGATGGCCTGAGGAAAGAAACTCCGTCTCAGTCTCTCTGTTTTTGCAGCGTGACTACGGAGGCGCTTGCCTGACCGCAGCAGCTGAAACAGTCCGTTGTTGGGGTGGTGAGGATCCTTCATGAT
This sequence comes from Hoplostethus atlanticus, assembly GCA_034670405.1. Classification (NCBI taxonomy): domain Eukaryota; kingdom Metazoa; phylum Chordata; class Actinopteri; order Trachichthyiformes; family Trachichthyidae; genus Hoplostethus; species Hoplostethus atlanticus. The sequence continues at coordinate 2,635,420 of JAXDDX010000041.1, read as the reverse complement.
CCTGCAGGCTCTGGTTCTGCACCTCCTGGTGTACAAGTCCTGCAGGGTGGGGAGTGTAGTTCCAATAGTGCGCTCGGCCGAACGCACTACTCTCTGCAGAGCCTTCCTGTCCTGAGCGGAGCTGTTGCCAAACCAGGCAGTGATGCTTCCTGTCAGGATACTCTCCACAGCTCCAGAGTAGAAGGACTGAAGGATCCTCCGGGAGACCAGCAGGGGTATAGGTGGCTCCTCAGATCTTGCACCACCTCTAGATAAAGTTACAAGGGCCTAGCGCCTCGACAGGAGCCAGGCTCTGTGTGTTTGTGTGTTCATATGTAACACTTTTTGCAATGCACACCGCTTAGGAGAATTACAGTCTGCACTGCTTAGGCCATGTAGAGCTCTAAGAGTCCTGCATAAGAGAAGTTCAGAGGCTCATATACACCAGGCAGTACGGTAGAGGTTACACAAGCCAGCTTTAGGTTGGTATGTTAGTTCAGCGATTCTCTTTAGTTCACCACAGCCCTTTGGTGTTAACAGGTGGAGTTTAAAAAGTCAGCCAAATTTCACTCACTCCAATCAACCCCACCCCTCTTATTCCCTCTGCAGCAATACTGTTGATATCGCTGTCTTACTCCTTTCACAGGGAGGGAGGTTGGCAGCTGGCGGACGCATCTTTTTAATACTGGAGGACCTTTCTGACTGCGGACAGGAATATTCTGTTCACTGGTTTATTCATGGCAGCAGGGTATCAAAGGTTCACGTAAACAGCTTAACACGAATGAGACTTGAACCTGAATATGGTCAATAGCCCGGTTACTCCATGAGTGTAAACACAGCCGGTGGCAACTTTACTATCACCTTTACTACCAGCTCTTGGTAGTAAACATCCTGAACGTCCTGAAACACTTGATACGTGACGCAGGCATCCACAACCAAAATGTGTGGATGCCGCACGGAGCGCACACAAGTCATTTTGTGCTAGACCGCCCTGGATAATTAGCTACTGCTCCGGGGCATTCAGGAGATATTCAGCAAATTACACTTGGAAAAAGCAGAGCGGGGGGATTCTTTTATTAGAACAATGCAGTCGGAAGAAGACCACCAAAGAGCAGGCCGGTGTGTAATTGATTGTAATGTGTAGATAATAAACATGTAAATGTGTGTGTGTGTGTGTGTGGATCGATACATGCGGTGAAAGCCTGAGGGATTGATCCCCTGGCAAGACCCCTTCCTGTCAAGGTCAGGGTTCCACAGGGTATCGATCACATAGGCTGACAGACTTCTCCCTTACACCGTGAAATGAGTTTACCACAGTGAGTATATAGTAAAAATTGAACTGTGGTCTGTTTTTCCTAAATTCTATTTCCTCTTCTCTTATTTCACAAACCGAGCGACCTACAAAAGTTTTGCCCGTAGTTGTGCTGCAGACCATTCGCCGTTTTAACTTTAATATTTTAAAGACAGCCCAACATCGCTGCAGACATGTGGGGCTTTCTGTTCAGTTGGTTCCCACATTTCTAACCTCATTTCCCATGTCTCTTTCTTTGTGAAAGAAAGGGGTCACAGTGATAAGTTAGCTCCGTGCTTGTAATTGCATTGGTGAGCAAACTAATAAATGATGATATGATTTAAAGGTGCTGTAGCTGCGTGTAGCGTTTTTGTCGATACATCATTGTCAGATTAATTACCTTGGTATTATTACTGTAAAGAGACCATGGCTAAAACGACTGGTAGCCTTTAACTCACGCCAGTGGTATTGTTAGCTCAAACTTAAGACCACAGTTCCCATAATGCTTCCTGTCGCGCAGAGGCTTCTCGTCCCCTTCTCCCCTGCTGTCGCTCTACATGCATTTGTTTTCTCCTTGGCTTTACTGAAGAGGATAAACACGATGGAAGTCATTTTTTTATCGGCCTTTCACTTGTTCGACAATCTGCCGGGAACTCTTAGCTCTTAGCGCCCTCTTCCTGTTTTGTGCTGTAAAGCAATCCAGCAGATTTCTCGCCAAATCCACAACAATTCACACAATGTATTTATAAAATGTATGTATAAATTGTTTGTGGTGTATGTATAAATGTATGTATAAATTGCTTGTGGTAATTTTACTAATTTCTCAAAATCAATGTTGTAATGATTTATTGATGCTAAAATGCTACACATAGCATCTTCACCTTTAGTTGCTAATAAATCAATACACATAGCATCTTCACCTTTAGTTGCTAATAAATCAATAAGAACAGGGTCTCCATTCCTTGTTCACATTTCACATCTTCACAAGTGACACATACCTTCTGGTTATGTTGTGCAATTATGGATTGGCCACTTTGTATCCCACATTGAGGCACAGCCATGATTCCCGCATAGCGTGACCTTATGGCAAACCATTATCATACTTCCACGCCTGCGGCAGACTCAGTAGACGGTATAATGAATTGTCTGACCTCTTAGGACTGGACTTTTTGAGTTTAGTTTGAACACTGAAGTGTTGTTAGGGTTGGCAGCTATGGGAGGCTGGAAGAACAACCTCATACTAATGGAGCACTTGTTGAAATGAAACCCCCAAGGTAAAATATATTATATTAGTTGAGTTATCTGTCCAGAGTGTAGTATAAACACGCCGCTTCTTAGATTTGAAATGACTAAAAACAAGAAGCACTTAATAACAGTCAAAAGAACAAAGCTCATTTTTCATATCAGCCTTTTCATATCACGGCGTCTTCGTATCCGCTAAGAAAATGACTTTCAGCCATTTAGTGTCGGTCTCCATCTGAGGAGAGAACGAGACGCCGCAGCCTCCGGAATCATTCTGTCACAACAAAAGCTCTCGGACTACTTTTAATGTTTTGACACGAAATAGTGACAGCCATCCGGTCCGCCCGATGCCCCACTTTCTCCGGTCATCATCTCCTGTTCATTCTCCTGTCTATTCTTTTTTTTAATCTATGAAACACGTCAGTATGAGGGGAGTGTGAGGTATAGCACCGGTGGGAGGCAGGGAGAGCAGGGGAAAGGTAAGGTGTAGTAATAGCAATGAATCCATTTTTATATGAAAGCTGACACTCACTGCCACATGGGAAGGGCGGCCTGCTGGAGGGAGGTAATGGTTTCTCCTCTTCCCTGTGCTCCCTGAGGTGGGTCTAGTGTAAATTACATCCAGCTCGGCCTCTGCACAGGCAAGACCAGAAACGGCTCGCGCTCGCCTCCCACAATTCCCTTCCCTCCTCATCACTAGTTATAGTCTGAGAGATATTCCCACAGCGCTTGGGCATTGTGGGACATATCGCTAGGGAGAAGGAATGGCCTGCCTACATGTCTACATGGTGGTACTCTCTTTCTCAATATCTCTCTTTCGGTTGATCTCTCTTTCTGCAGATACAAGAAGCACTCTGATTGCACTAGTGCCTATTGAGGGCTTGGAGCCAGAAGGGTGGCATTTTGTGAAAATGAGATCTATATATCAACTAAAAGCTCTTGAGGAGAGTATTTAAGAGTGCAAGTATCTCTTTATTTATGTATTTACGTGATGCCATTATCATTACCAAAAGATATTTGCAACATCGGATCGAAGTTAGGCTCGCTTTTTGTTTTGGCTCTACTGTAAAGTTTGCGCAAAAAAAAACTACTTATGCCCCGCTGGCTCCAAGCCCTTGACATCCTAAACTTGAAGTCTTGAATTTGTGGGCTTGGGAGGCCACACGCTTCAGCACTTTGCACAAGGAGGCAGGGAAGCACAGTATGGAGGGAGGGCTACAAACCCGCACAGCACCCTCCAGATCCACTTAAGTCAGATTGAAAGTGTCAGAACAGCTTGGATGGAAGGCAGAGCAGAGCAGAGGGGGGAGAAATGGCAGGCAGACTGTGTTTCATGGCCTGTCAGGTCAGGATACATTATCCCCTGGCCATACTGTTTCTCATTAGCCCCCTGATGTGCTGTGGCGCCCTGCCTGCCATGTACTGCAAAGCCCCGGGTTGGGCTGAGGTGGCACCTTGGCCGAGCTTGGCATCAAAAGTATAGGAGAGGTGGAGATTAAACAGATGGAAGGAGTGGCAGCAGGCTGGGCTGGTGGTTAGAGAAAACCATCCTGTAACTGAAGGGGTACGAGTTGGATACACACAACAACCCGGCGTCCTGTTGAAGAGTCCTTGAGGAGGACACTCAAGACCTTACCTGCTCAATCACTCAAAGTCGCTTTGAATAAGGGCATCAGCTAACTGCCCCAGACATGTTGTTGTAAATGTATGAGTAAATACTTGTGTGTATTGCTTGTATGACTGCATGAGTGTCTGGCCATCTGTCCAAAACTAGCATGAGAGCAAAGCATGAGAGCATTTTGCTACTTTCTAGCGCCAATTGATATAATAGTGATTCAACCCACTTCATTAAAGCTTTTGCTGTTCTAAAACACCTGATGTCAGGTGGGTCTTTCCTGGGAAAAATCCTCTGGTGGACAGGAAGTGATGCATTTCAAATTGCCAGTAGCAGCAACAGCGGTTTGTTTGGAATAAACAGAAGAAGAACTAGGTAGTTAGCATGAGCAGCGATAGCCACCGTGGCTGAACAGACAAAGAAAAGAGCGCCACCTATACAGAAAGTCAAACACTCACAGTATGCCAAGTGATTTCCTGGAGGTGCAGTGTAAAAACACCAAAAAAAGCACCAAAAATGTCTCCAAAATCAAAAGGCGGGGATGCCACGGATTGCCGCTTTAAGTGTGTGTGCGTGCTAACATGTGTGCATGCATGAGCAGTAGAGCGGGAGGCCCGTTTCTCACTGGGGAACGCATCCAGGGAGAGAATGACAACCTGTGGCATCTCTGGGGCAGCCTGTACCTGCGTATACACAGCTGGGTTGGGGAAATGGTGAAGGGAAGAGATTATGTCTCATGGCACAGGAAGATAGGGAGGGGGAGAACAGAGGAAGAGAGAGGGGAGGGCAAAGCAACAGGGAATCAAGTACAGAACTGTAAATGAGCTATTCTGCAAGCTATTCTATGGTGTCTGAACTGTCGTTTAGTCAGTAGGGTTCTAAAAATATCCTCTGGAGTATGAAAATAGTGAAAAATCTAGAAATCTAGTTAAAATTGAATTCCATTTTTCATTTTTTCCCATTATTGTAAGGTATCTATCAGAGTTTATTTGGACTTGGCGAGCCGTAGGTGGTTCCACAACGAAGCGCCCCCCCCCCCGATTCATTATTCTGTCTGAATGCATCCCCGGCTTGATTGGGGAAGCCGGTGGCATCTGCAAAACAAGTAGTAATAGCAATCCCAACTCTGTCACTTTACTCCAATCTAAGCCTCCCCAGCAGCGCCAATGAGAAGCTGCAAAAAGAGACAAATGCAGGACTGGCAAGCTAATCCAAGGATCACATTGTGAATCACAAATGTGTGTCCGCTCTCCCCCTCTTCTCATTTCCACAGCCAGACGGAAATAGCCGGCTTTGGCACTGCTGTAATTTTGTTTCTCTCCCTTTGCACCCCCTTATTCCTCCCCCCCCTCTCCCCTTTCATTTCTAGCAGGGGGGCTGAAGTTATTGCATGTGACACGCTGAGGAGAAGAAAAAAAAGGGGGGGGGGGCGGGAAATTGCATTACTCCACAAAGCAGAATGCCATGGGAGCGGGATGAGATGTATCTTCTGCTCCTTAATAACACTGGAATTATTTAAAATAGAAGCAGCAGCAGCGGCAGAATATTTCTGAATCTATATTTAGATTGGGAGTGATGCGTCTCACCGTCGCAGCCGCTGCTCATGCGGGAGTCGCAGGGGAGACATGCAAATGCATCAGGGTGGAGATCAATCTGGCGTGCTGCATGGAGCCATGCAGAAAGGCTCTATTTTCACATGATGGGGCCGAGAGATATCATAGAAAAAAACGGGATACGGGTGGAATTCAAAAAGAGTTACCTGTTTATTCAACAAGGGTGCTTTGGATTCATGACATTGAAATCATCGGTTTGTAACCTGCTATACTGTACAACGTGCGGACCAGTAGATGATAACAACAGGGCGAGATACAGAGGCTAGATAGACACGTCCACTTAGCACCATGCTATTACAAGGTAGCTATTTTTAGTATTGCAGGTCTGTGCCCAAACACTCAGTAAGTCTGAGTGCCACCCAACACTACACCGGTTGGATAAAGGAATATCATCCTCCATTCATTCATTCACCAAGCAATAACCCATCTCAGCTTCCCTTCCCATTGCAATTTCAAACATTATTACTTTTCCAGGACCTTGTCGCAAGCTAATTGCATTGATTAGCCAGCTCTAAATCAGTTCACTTTAATTACATTCACCCTGCGTTGCTTCGCTAAGCCTATAGCTCCACGCGATCGCAGCTAAATTTGCAATTACCCAGTGCTCCGAGCACCCCGGAGAAAGACACACCGGTAGATTCATGTAAATCACTGTTATGTGGGTGTTGTTGCGAAGCAGTCATCTGTGAAAATAATAAGGCGATTCAAAACTTTGTTTGCCTCTGACAAATCAATTCATTATTTTCCATCTGATTCAAGATGGAAAAGAGCATGGAAATTGATTTTCAAAGATATGGATTACATGAAAATGAGGCCAAAAAACTGGATCTGCTAGACTGAGAGTCACCAGTTGTTTGAGCTTCACTGTATATTCTTATGATTCTTCAGCACGTCATCTGCTTCCATTGGCAGTATCATGATCTATCAAATAATCAAAGGAGGAGGTCAGAAAAATGCGTCAGAGTTTAATCTCTGTGAAGGTTAAGTGCAGCCCGTATGAAGCAGCGTGACTGGCTGGTCACCAGATGGTGGTGTTGACAGGCTGCAGGGTTCATTGGCCAGCCTGGTGTACAGTTAGTGGGGGGTCACCAACCAGCCCTGGGATGTTTGTCTCTGCCAGCCCTGTCTTATCACACACACACCTTGGCTGTGAAAACCCTGCTTATCACAACGCCATGCGGCTGTCACACCCAAACCGCATGATTTATGGACTGGGGTTCGTACTATCTGACAAGGCAAGCAATTCTGCTCTGTGCCGAGCTGTAGATATAAAACTTTGTTCGGAGCTACACTGATGATTCTGTTTTAGATGGATGAGCGACAGTGTGAACTGAAGGTCAAACTGAATGTCAACCTTCAGTCAAGGAGAAGATTCTTGTTTTCAGCTCAAAGAAGCATGGCGGGAAGATTATCAGCAAACATGTAAAAAATTGGACGCTTGAAAGGATGCAAGCATGCACGTGCATGCACACACACACACACACACACACACACACACACAAACTAGCAAGTGTCTCTGACTTACCGGAAAGTAGAGAAGCAGAGCTCCACACAGGATGGCCTCCAGTAGGATGAGACCTGACGCTCTGATGCTCTGCCCACGAAGAAAGACACAACAACCATTAAACTTCTCATTGATACATCAGTGTCTCGCTTGATAAGTTCACTTATCACACACATGTGTAGGAAATAAGGAGTCCTATTCCAAAAATGAGATATCCACCATTTGGGAAAAAACATTAAAACAAATTCTAGCATTTTTTAAAACAATAGCAGCATTATAAGTCCTTGGTTGACAAAATTGTTATATTTTTTAATCTCTTTTTTATTTTTTAATATATATTATGATAGAGAGCTGAATTGTTTTCCCAAAATGGATATATAGCATTTTGGAATAGAACTGTTTAAATGCTCTTCATATTGTGGAGAAGAAGGAAGTTTAAACTAGTATAAAACAGCGGCATGTTATAATATTTCAGGCTGACACAAAAAGGAACAAAGCTTTTCCTTTTTTGTTGGCTGAAAGAGAATGAACTACAGTGAAAGCTATTGCCTCAAGGACTTTTTATAGAAGGGTTCACCATTTCAGACAATTTCTATGCACCTCTTGCGTAAGATATTTAACAACATATCTCCCTCTAATTGACAGGATGCTTGAGGGGGCTTTCAAAGAGCAAAAGACAGCTGTGCCATCCATTTAAAAATACATACAAAAGAAAACACAAAACGCTAGCCACGGTTTCTCATAATAGATGAGTGACGTATATATCTTCTTTAAAAAAAAAAATACTGCAGCTCAATGAAACCCGTCTGTTTGTTGAAATGAACTGGTTTTGAATTATCAGTAACTCCGCGACTCTGGTATGTAGAGAGCTTTGAAACTAAGCCCTTACATTTAGTTTGATGAGATTAATGGGGATTACATAAGCGCACTTTAAATTATGACAAAGCCCCAGGAGTATCTCCAACTTTTATCGGCTTTATTAATGGGACGGATCCATTGTTCAACTCCGGTTCATATAATGGCAGACTCTTCAGGTGTGCGGGAGATAGAGCAGCTAGATTTCCCCTCTGTCAGTAATGTGGTGAATCTTCAGGCTAATCCTCAGATTTCTCATGCTCAAGACAAAGCCTTTAATTAAGACAATTAATTGACAGGCCCAACTAGAGGCTTAAAGGATTTCATAAGTACGGTCAAAAGTTTACGAGGGTGTGGAAAGTGAACTCAAGAAGTAAACTGGCACTATGGCTAACTTCCCTTGAGAAGCCAGTTTTGATTTATAACATGACATGCGGCACTTATGAGTGATGTAATTATAGTTTGATCCTTAAAGTAATAGACTGTGATGTCAAATAAATAAATGTCCAGTTTGCTACTTTCTATCATCGATTGCTATAACACACAATACTGCTTCAAGTTATATCCAATTTACAAAAGCTTTTATATTTGCTGATCTAAACACTCGGTGTCTGGTAGGTCTTTCTTGGGGAAAATCCTCTGGTGCACAGGAAGTGATGCGTTTTACGTATGTTTGAAATGAACAGAGGAAGAATAAGTGGGTTGTTAACATGAGCCTCGATAACCACCATGGCAGACAAAGAAAAGAGCGCCACCTACAGAAACTCAAACTCCATCAACAGGAAACCCAAGGAGAAAGACGTCACAGTGCTGGACACACTGTTTGATTGACAGGTGACCTCTGGGAAGTGCAGTGCAGAAACACCACAGTGATGAGCGCTGAGCACCAACAAGGTTGACAGAATGAATGTCATGGATTACCAGTCATGTGCTATTTATTGGGCACTTTTATCCAAAGAGCCTTATGAGGACATACCCGGACACACTGTTTGATTGACACACACGGGGGGGGGTCAAACCGCTAACTCTTTACAATGTTAGTGCCAGGCCATAACATTTGAGAGAGGACTATAGCTGCTGTGCTAAGGCTTTATGGTTATCCATTCCATTGAGATTAATGAGCATGGTACAAAGTGGCATACCCTAAAATGATTGCTCAAACTTTGTCACATCAAACAACCAGTATGAAGTAGAAAAGAGTAAATTCAGGTTTAGTGTCACACAGGACGCTCAGTTGCCTCCGCTGGTTGCTGTCCAAGGTGTTGACATTGAGGTGATCTGTACTGTCTGACCTGTTTGAAATGGTTTCAAAGCTTTACTGTGACCACCCACATATGGAATCACTAGTTTATTCATTCAAAGGGCTTTGATGACCATATGGCCCAGAAAACATCAAATATATAACAGATGAAAGTGTTATTATGTGAATTTAATTTTGTACTGTCCCTAATTTATTTTTAAAACTTGAGAATGATTGAACAAATTCCCTGGAAGGTGAAAATGGTTAAACATTGTGAGAATATTTTTTGTGCAAAAATGGCATAAAAAATGAACAACAAAAAAACTGAAATAGCTCAGTAAGGTTTTGGGGGGTCAGGGGGCCCTAGTGGTTAGAGGAACCGTCCTATAAAGAACTCCCTGAAAGCAGTAAATATACCAAATCATTATCATTGTGGGAATACGTTTTTTGTGACAAAACTAACAAAAGAAGCAACAGCATGTAATGACCAATGTGCCAGGTACCTTATTCCTGCGGAAGTGGTAGATGAGCACCATGCTAACGAAGAGGATCAGCATGCACAGGCACTGGAAGGAGAGCACAGCCATGCGAAGGATGCTATCCCCTCGCGCCACACAAGGGGTGTCGTCCTTACAGTAGGCGCAGCCCTCCTGGCAGGGCAGGCAGTCGCTGGAAGAGCCCTCGTCCGCATTGGGACCGCTGTCTGCAGCTTTGCCCGTTCTCCCCATCCCTGTCGAACACAACGACAAGTAAACTGAAGGGTTTCGTTCCAAAATGAGATGTCATTTGAGAAAAAGTGATTCCTACTTTTACAAAATGATGACAGCCATGAAAGCAGAGCACATTATGGGTTACTATTAAACGGGTAACCAGTAGTAATTGCAACAACACTGGCAGGTTTCCGATCCAGCAGAAGCATCTAGTTTTGAAAAAGAGAAATCTCTCATTCTGATTCTCATTTTATTCTCATATATAAGTAGATTTATCGCAGGAATGAATGGAATTTGTTCAGTTGTCATTCTTACACAGAGGTAATCAGGAAATTGTTATAAACTTGTTCCTATGATTTTTACAGAGAATAGAAGCAGGGAAATAAGTGAGAACAAGTTTGGATTTTTGGGATGATTTCAGACCAGCATTAAACGACTCGCAATGAAAAGACTGCATGTCGCAGTCTCTGACAGAATAAACCCCTCCAGGTATATATGATAATCCCATTCTGACCTCAAGAGGATTTACAGTATCTACATTGTGTCAACACTCAAGCGATGGCTCTATATGCGCGAGCATGAAAAGTCCACATTGTTCCACCTTGTTCAGTCGCTGGCATATCATACAAGGCTGATGACAGAGAAACACGTGGCTGAAACAGAAATGAGTCAGTTCTACATTTTCCTATCTCAACAAGGACGAGGGTGATGAAGTTTCTGCGAGGGTTTCTAAAGGTAGAGAAGTGGGCTTAAAAATAAAGGGTCTGCAGTTTCAAATCCTTGAACTGAGTGGGAAAATCTAGGTGGGGAAAATGAATGTGTAATGGTCTTCCCTCTCTCAACAATTACTGTTGAGGTTCCCATGAACAAGGCACTTAACCCCTGACTGCACCAGTGGAGCTTCTCAGTAGACAAAATAGAAGACTTGGGGTGCCCTGGACAGTGTAATGTAACTTTGTGAGGCAGGGCGGTGCTGAAAAACAACATGAAGTTGGTGGACATCTTATTGGTTTGCAAATAGGTTAGAGGGAACATAGAAATCCCATGAGACATGCCTTATGGTTGGGTAGATAAAGAATGGTGTACTTATATAGAGGCTTTATTGGAAACACCAATTGTCTCAGAGATTTGCAGGGATTTTGACTTTAAAAAGAAACTGGCCTATTTTTCAAAGCTATGACTCTGCACATCATTGATCCCCTCAAAAGGACTACTTATCTCCATAGCGATGACTCACATCCTTTAGCGCATTCTCATTGGTTCGTTGCTCCTCCAGTTGACTGACAGTCAGAGGGAGCTTAACGAACTTCCCCAACATATTTATGTACAATATCTATGGTGGAAGATTACTGGGAGACAAAGAGAAAGTGAGTTGCATTGGCTTCCTCTGCAAAGGAGTGTCAAGGATGTCCCCTTGTGGATTAACAGGCTTGTTATTGGCCCAGTGGTGGGCCAGACTGCAGCACTACGCCCCGGTAACAGGCTTGCCTATTATTTTATTCTCAAAGACGCACACACACACACACATACACACACACACACACACACAGGCACACACAAGTTGTGCACTTGCAGCACAAGCAGGCAGAAACAGGCACACACAGACACCCAGTCCAGAGAAATTTTGGAGCCTTTTGCTTCGCTGTTATATGCATGAAGGAACACATTTTTGGGAAGTATGTGTGGAAGAAGGCCGAGTGAAAGGGATGAGACTGAGAGAGACACTGATGAATATATATATATAAGGCTGGAGTGGGATGCCACAAGAGGGAAAAGAGAGTTGAAAGAAGAGCATGGGAGGGAGATAAAGTAGGAAGATAATATGAGACGTGAAGAGAGTGAGAGACGAGGGCAAAGTGAAAACCACTGGGGTTCTGCATCGGCACAAGCCTTTTTTTTAATTAACTCACAGCAGAAGTAACTAGCAAACAAAAAGATAACTGCGGTCCCAAGCGTTGATTAACCCGGGTACCCAGGTCCCAGGTAGCCAACTGTCCAGCTGACACTGCTACTCCATTTTTAGGGCAGGGCTGTATAACAAATGTCTGCAACTTTGTGGTGAAACAGCTGACAGTACTGTCTCTTTTACATCCCCGTGGTTATACAGTGAAGACATTATGGGGCTGAGGAGTTAGCATCAAAGTGCACAGTAGAATAGCATTCAGAAGCATTTAGCATGTACTTAGCTTGTAGCTTGAAATCATGCTGATTAATGGCATAGAAATGGAAACATCAATATATCTGTTATCACTGTTATCCTACAGGGACAGCAAACTAGTGAGACCATATTGTCGAATGTCAAACCCAAGAATACCAATTCAGTTTCATGACAGACGGCAGGTATGAAATAGGTGGCTGATTTGTCACAGTGACTTACTTTTGAAGCCGTTGACAGCTATTCTGTTGGGGTGGTAGAATCCTTTCTTGCAGTGGCACTTGTACTTATCTAAGACAAACCCGTGGCCATGGATAGGCAAGCACTGTGAAGAGAAAAATGAACGTCAGCCATACAGAGAAGACACTGGACGTTATTTGAACTGGCACTTTCTGGCATGATAGTACATCAGTAGTTCCTTTAAATTCCAGAAATGTAACATTATCATTAAAATAGTCCATGTGATATAATTCAGACTGATAGGGCACGATATAAAGCAAGGGTGATAGTAATTTAAACTTAAAACCTAGAACCAATTAATGTCTGAAAAGCACAGGCAGTGCAAAACCCAAACCTCCAAAGCCTAGGTTGTAACTCACTGACCAAAACGTGGAATGAAAGGTCTGGTGGGAGGGAGAAGGGACTAATTATTTAAGTTGTGAGTTCCCTCTCTGTCTGAGTGTACCTACTTGCCACTCCATATTAAATTAGCGAAGCTTCTTTCATTTGATCCAAAGTCTGATAGGAAACAGACGGAGGATTGCTCAAAAAAACACAAGGGCTGTCAGGGGGCATCCTTGGCAGACTTTGCCTGCTGTTTGCCAAATTACAAGATGTAATTAATATCTAAATTAAGAACAGGCTTATTTGCATGATTAAAAGAGAACTATTAATTCTATTTCTTCTGGGAATGAGATTCCATCTTCTCTTCTCTATTAACACATTTGGGTCATTGACACAAAACCCTTATTTCCTCCCTCTTGCTCTCTTCCTCAAAGTACGTAACAGTCCTGTTTTCAAACAACTTCAACATGTCTTTCTTAGCCAATATGACTAAATGACTTATGAGTCCCCGGGAACGGGCAAGGACCCGAAATAGCTCCGGTACTTCGGCTGACACATGGCACACTTTGAAGTGTTTGTGACCCGACTGTGGGATCTAGAGGCGAGGCCAGTGGCAACGTCTAAATGAAGCACCAGTCACGGTGACGCACTTCATAGCAGCCTGGACTCTGCGCCGTCTTAAGGGGCAGCTTTTCTGACGATCTCTCAAGGTCCTTGGTGAAGTCCGCGTGCATTTACAAGTCTGAGAGTAGGTCCTCAGACAAAGCCTTGGAGAGTGCGCCCCCGGCCTTGCGAGCACAAGGTAATTACCAGGTTACTATTCAGCAAACAAGTTCCTCAGATGAATTGAAGAGACCAAAGCATGTAAAGTGGCACTACATAAATCGACAACTCCTCTTTTCAGCGGTGATGGCCTTGCAGAGGGGACGCATTTTATAGACAGGGAGCCTTTTTTTATCTTAAAATTGTTTAGGTCACATATTTCGAATGGATATTGCTTTTATTTTCACGGGATGCTTTATTTATCCCTGTAAGAAAAAAATGTTTTTTCACTTGCCCCACTCCACATGGAGGTCACACAGCAGGGTCAAGTACAGAGCAGTGACCCTGGAGCTGGTGGGGATTCAGTTACTTGCTCAAGGACACTTCAGCAGGGTGGAAATTTGCAGAAGTGCTTGACTTGGGAATTCTCTGGTTAAAGGAAACTTCCACCCTCAGACACTCTCATGCATCATCAATCTATGATGTGCACAGCATTTCAAGAGTTGTTTTGTGATGAAGTGTTGCAATTGACCTTTTTGTTGAACCCACTTTCCCTCAACCTGCCTCGTTCACTTCTACTTCAGTTATTGATTTCCTACATTTCCCAGAATTCCCCAGAGAACGTGTCTGAACGTGCCTGACTATTTCAGCTGTGGGTTTTTACGTGTAGCGATAGTGGAGTGGATTTTCCAGTCAAGAAAAAGCACCCCTTACTCAAAACACAACATGCATTGCATTCTGGTCTATTGAGGCTACTGTCGGTGGAGAAATTGGTATCCTTTTTGACGATGGATTTCTCCTTGTGTGATTATTGAACGTCAGTGCAAATTGGTGGATCTAGAAAGAAGCCCTTGTTCTTTGATTCTGAGGGACTGACACCAAAATCTGATGTTTACCATTGATGTTTTAGATCGCTGAAGAATTTTCTCCTATTAAACTCCATTGTAGCTGCAATGGAAATATTTCAACGTTACGTCATCTACATTTGGCCATGGAGATATGAAAAATATCCTCCAAACAACAAAATGAAGCAGTCAAAAAAAGGGCTGTTATCTTACTTCACTGCAAGTAAATCATACTTCCATTACTCAAAATGTTTACATATTTTAAAGCAATTTTATTTTATTTAATGTATGGATGTTTTTGCTCTGATTGACCCATCATCATGTATTTCAGCCCTCCAGTAGTGACGTTATGTGGTACAGAGGAGGCTGCAGACCCCATGAATCATTGACAAGGGACGGCTGGCCTGCTGAACTCCCCTCACCTGCTAGCCCAGACTGATGAATTGTGCACTCCTAGGCCATACAGTATTCCCATTTGAACAGAGAAGACAAGCGAACGTGTTAGTTTGGCCACATAACAGTATGGAAATGTAAAAGCACAAGACACACCAGCGGATACAAAGAAGAGGGCACGGAAAAAGTGTGAGGACAAAGAGAAAGAGGAGAGGAGATTTACAGAAGTGAACTTATTATTATAGACCAGTTCAGTGATTAATTATTATTGATTAATTAATACATTTAAAAAAAGAAATGTGTCAGCTGACCAATGAGAGCTCCTGTTACGTTCTCTGTGGTTGGACTTTGTATTAATTTTAGCGTGGCACACTGGGTTCATGTGGTTTAATTAAAAAAGAGTTGTTTAATAATGAAGTGGAGTAAGTTTATATATAAAGCAATAGACAAAGGAATTGTGTCATGAGAAAATGATTGAATGTATGAATGAATGAACGAACGAATAGGAAAAAACATTAGTAAATGGAAAAACAAAAAGTAAGATTTATTCAGTCATTTATTAATAGCTTAAAGACAAAATAATGAAATGGAATTATTCATTGTCACATTTAGTGAACATTTTATTAATTGTTTTATTAACAGTTTTATCAAT
>JAXDDX010000041.1:2610000-2615000 GCA_034670405.1 Hoplostethus atlanticus | reverse complement strand
TCCAGCATTATCCACACAGCCAATTAGCGGAACAGTGGTTAAGGAAGGGTTGTACTGACAGAGGCCGGGGGCCAGAGTTAGAGCCAGACATGTCCTGTGATCTCTCTTGCCCGCCGCATTAAGGCCGACAGCCCTCAACCCCTGATGTTTTCATCTCCAGCATCCCGCGAGGAGACAGGGCCGTGGGAGATACAGCATCTCAGCAGTGTTCCACTCTGGAATTCGGGTTTGGTGAGTATATCAATGGTTTAATTAATTGACAAAACAAAATTGTCGTAGCTTAGGTGCTTGTATGAGAACGTAACAACACTTGTACAGACTGAACCCTCTATATTTTGGAGATATTGAATGATGAAGATCAGTCATGTCATTTTTCTTAGACGTCTTAGACTATTTTGACTCAGGCTTGTCTTGGTCTCAGCCACTACTGGGCTGTTTCCTGCCTATCTAAAATGATTTAAAAATGTTATTTTGTTGATGCTTTTTTAACCCCCGCAATACAAACATTTGAAGGGATTTCACCTGTAGAAACCTGTCTATGTAATGGTCCTCAAACTTCCAAAATTCCCACAGTTCCTAGTCCTAGCACATCTCATCCTTAAGAAACACCTTGGTCTGGCCTCATTTTTGACTCAACTCGGATTCAACTAAGGTCTGGACAGAATGCGTCCCTGTATATATCATTTTAGAAACAAACTCTACTAAACTCTACTAAACTATACTGTGTTCTAAGGTCTCACTACAATAATGCTTAATTCATACGGCACAATAGGATTTGTTAAAACACAAGGGCGAATTTACAGAGTTAAATTCACCACCGAGGCATAATCACAGCTTTGGTGAGATCATTGTAGATAATTAGCAATTACGCTATTTATGGACTCATGAACATACTCTAATAGGCAACATGGCAAGGAACGTGGTAATTATGTTACTTCGAGCCGTTCTCCTCACCCAAATTGCCTCAGCAAGATCAGCAGGTTGAAGGGGGGCCGCGGCTCGGCCTCAAACTGCCATCGACCCGGGTCCCATTTGGGAATCCCGGCCCCACCGTGACGCCGTGTTTTCTAACGGCAGGGGAAATTCCCAAGGCACTAAAGAGACTGCTATTTTTATCTAACAACATGGGGCTGGGGCTGGAAATGAAGGGGTAAGCACTTTTTTTTTGAACGAGTACGGAGGGATCGCTTGGACGAGGGAAAGCTGTCAGAGATACAAGCAAATAAATGTTCCTCACCATTGCTCGACTAACGCGTATCGCCTGCACAAAGGGGCTTGGGGAGTTTACCGATCCTACAGCACATCAAATAAAACATCAGGTCCCAGCGAAGTATGAAGACATGTTGTGGATAATAACATACCACTTCATAGTATCTAGGGCATTTGTACATGGCTGGAGGGAACAGGACCAAATGAAGAAAACACTATGTATACAATGCTACCTGATGTTCAGTGCTTCATATTTATATAAAAACATGTTGCTTTTTTTAAGTAAAGATATCTAATAACTTCAATAGTATTCAATAGTGTCTTGTACCTTCATGCCAGAAATCATTTTGTCAGAGAAGGTATCTCATTTTTGGTTTTAGAATGAAACCCTTCAAATACCTTCATCCTTATTTTGAGTAGATATAGATTACTGTACCTAGAATATTCTATTTTTTATTATTTGTTCCTTGACACTGCAAAGTCTTCTAAATCTGGGACTAGAAAAATGCCAAAATAATAAAGAAAAGCTATCTGCCTTTTCTCCTTCGCTTTAATTTCTTTACCTTGATCTTTCTAGGGACACGGGAATATGTGTTGGATCTGTTTTCACGTTACTGGAGCTCTGACATTTGTACTTGTAACTACTGGTTGCTTGTAATGTCGGCCATCTAGAAATGTAAGCATATTTTACACGTAAAATGTAAAATTGAGAATATGTTTATTACCTTGAACTTTAAACCTCTGTGTTTATTTTTTGAAATCTCATAAAACCAATATTGTTTGCACTTATTGAATCTGAGGCATTTGTAACAAACCTCCTGCGTCACAGCAATGACATCGCGTATGACGTATCGGAGCAGCCAAGGGGATTTAAACTATATTGGATTTCATATTCAGCCAGTGACAGTCCAGGCTGAGCTACTCCAAGTGTCCTGGTCTGGCCTTTGTGTGAGCTGTCGGAGTAAATGTGAGATGATAGAGGAGAACAACAATTTTCTCCCGCTCTTTGAAAGGTAATTTGTGGGTCTTGCTTGAAGGCATAGTCAACAAAAGAAGGCCTTTAATTGTTAAATTGATGTAGTTGATTCCAGAGGGGCATACAGAGTAGGGTTCAACCGTAATTCAACTGTATTGAAGACTGATAGTGATATCAATATTTTTGCATTGAAGCATATCATGTATCATATCAGCAGTGGACTATCGGTCTAATTGAGTCTAGAGTTTTGTTCATAATGAAATATCCATCATTTGATTTGTCTTAGAAAATGATTGTTGGCATAAAAGTATGACTCATTATGGGATAGAATGAAGCCGAAGACCCTTGAATACAAACACAGCAACAAGCTTGAGGAAGAAATTAATCTCATTTGTGACATATGTTTCATGAATTTCAGATAGCAATTATTCTTCAAAATGGGTTTATAGCGTTTTGGAATGAAACCCATAAATTCAACCTGTCATATGTTCATACTGTATGTCCATGGACATTGGCCATGGCATTATCCAGTGAGGACTATTGTGAATTACCAAATCTATCTATCTATCTATCTATCTATCTATCTATCTATCTATCTATCTATCAATTCTTTCTCATATGCTATTTTTCTCCATCATTTTTTTATAATTAGCTTAAACGGACACAAAAAGGTCAACCACTTATCAAAACCCTAATTCAACAAAATATATATTTAGACTATTCATCAAGCTAATTAAGCTAAATAAATAAATGCAATCAAGTAAATTCAACTAATTATGGCAAGTGAGTGAAATCAGTTTGAAAGTTGCTGAAGGAGCTAAATCGAGCACACACTCTAAAAAATGGGAGCACAAATTAAGGGAATGTTGTATCGTGTGCACTTGAATGAATCAAAACGATGGCATGCAGGTCTATCCCGTGCACAAGCATCACCACCTCATGCCCTCGACATAGTAAATCAAAACATCAAAACATTTTTTTTTCCTGCAGCCACTCCCGGGCCGGTAGACGAAGGACTTGTTATCATAGCTGTCAATACAACAATGGCCTTTGTCTGATCTTGCTAAGCTTTGCAATTGCGAGGCAGCCGCAAGTAAAGATTGCAAGACAAGAGATGATGTGATGTAAAACACAGAAATAATGCATGACATAAACAGGGTTTCAGGTCATGACTCGGGTCAACATCTATCAAGTTGTTTTTTTCCCAAATACTGCCTCAATCAATGCGAAAGGTTACCGTTAATGGACTGTGGAACTGATTTCTAGATCCCTGTCATGGTGTGTGTGTGTGTGGTTGTGTGTGTGGTTGTGTGTGTGGTTGTGTGTGCGGCGGTGTGCACTTGCCTATCCGCGAGAAAGAGAGAGAGTGAGAGAGCGAGACGGAGAACAAAAGGGCGAGATAGAGGGGGAGAGCAGAGAGAGCAGGAGGGTAGCAGGAGTTGTTTAACACTGATTGCGTTATTAATTCAGCAGCACAAGGTACACGGCAGAGAAATCACAGTGTGATTGAGATGATAGCGGACCGGGCCGCGACGACCTTGTGAACCAAGGTCAAGACAGAGCAGTGATTCAACAGACAGAGCCGGAATATCCAATTCATTTTTTTTTTTCAACAGCAAAAAGCACCAGAGCAGGGCAAAAATAAACCACGCGTCCTCTTGAGCATACAAAACACTATCACCATCAAATGCTCCCTGCCAGGCTGTGGTTCATGTTACTTTGATTTCTTTTTTTTTTTTTCTGGTTTGTGTTTTTGTGGATGTGCTTTTGCAATATGACTTTGATGTTTGTTGCAAAAGATTGTATTCAATATCCAATTTTATTAACGTTCGATACTTTCACCAAATGTGTCCTACAAGCTGAAATTCCGACGTCACCTCCAGAGGGCGATGCTGAGTCAAACAGTGTTGAACTGGATCCGAGTCCACCTAAACTGGTTGACAAAACTGGTGCCAGGAGCCAAACATACAGGGCCGACAAAGACCGACATCAAAACCGTTCGATTTTTTAGATTTTGAACTTAATATTGCTATCAAAGTTTCTGGTATCCTGACAACACTGCGAGGTGTGAGAAACACCATTGGGCCACACTACAGTGATGAATATATATTCAAAGTTCGACAGCAGACTGATGTTTTAATATCATTCTCAATCTATGAATGTTGTTTTCTAACCGGTGGAGGTCCTGAGCGCTGGCGCCACTCAGCAGCTCTCAACAAGGAACTCTGCAGAGCCTGCAGTCCTTGTCGTGCTGACTGGAGTAATCATTCAGGTTATGTGTCACTGCCTTTCACAGGCTACAGTCCCCCAGGGCTCCACCACTTGTTCTGAGCAATAAGCTAATTGATTGAAACATTCATCATCGTCCACAACCATGTTCTTGTATGAAAGGTGCCCCCGGGGCGGCAAAGTCCAAGACTTTTGAAGAACAGTGAAACACACTAATGGAAGTGCCATTAGTGAGAGATGAGAGGCGGAGGAAAGAGAGCAAAAAAAAAAAGAGTCAACCTTATATGATCACTCCTGTTTGGCAGAAAGTCAAGACTGTGCTTGGTCCTCTTTCGGTGTACAGTCCATGTTTAATACGGCGCTGTGCTTGGCTGTGTGGGAATGATTGAGATATTTTTTCACTATGATCAGTGTGAATCAGATTTCAGAGAAAATAAATTGTTTGCTCTTAGTGTAATGCATGCAGTAGTTGATTCACAGCCAGGGGTTCATAATAAAATGGATTACCATATATTGTCCTTGACAGCAAATTGTTGGCATTGGCCAAAGTAGTCGGATTGATTTTCCCTGTCACATCGAAGTTCCT
>JAXDDX010000041.1:2417500-2607500 GCA_034670405.1 Hoplostethus atlanticus | reverse complement strand
GACCATTGCGGGACACGACAACTCCCCATTTAAACCCCGACTAATGAAATTCTTGCAGCTCTTGCAGCTCTTTTAAGGCAGGGTAACCCACACCTACTCACTGGTAGGAGAAACCCTTAGATACATTACCGCCTTTTAATGGCAAATCAATTTACAAAAGCATTATTGAACAATTAAATAAATAAATGTAATGTGAAAAGAAAATATAATTTCATTGCAGACTGTTTATATGTAAGCTGTGGTCAGGGAGGAACCTCAGCAGCAGACGACACGACCGGCCGATACCCGATATTTAATAATTCTGCAAACTGATATATCAGTCCAAGCCTAATGCATACTGCTTCAAAGAAAATGTCAGTCAGTACACATCTGATGGCAACCACTTACCAATGAATAATTTACGGCAAAATGCACATCTCAACAGCTCATTTTGCACTCAGTGACATTTGTAACGATATCTTTTCTTAAAACAAGCAAAAAGTGGGGAGAAATAATTGTTTCCAAACTTGTTTGAAGGATTTCCTTGAATTAAGTGACTTTATCTTGAAACAAGTGTGGTGAACTATCAAGATAATGTCACTTCTTCCAAGAAAAGCATGGATCCGTATTGGAAACAAATGAAATGAACTCACCCTATCGGCATCGTTTTTCATTTGTTTTATGAAAAATAGGATTTTAAGACTCAATATGATGAGATGAGAAGATAGATGCTGGATACATAATGCCAGAGTTCTACGTCTAGTCAATCCAAACATCAGAGACACATTTCGGGTGTAAACACTGGTTGTAATCACATCGCTAACCATTCATGTGATGAACTGATCAACTGCTTTTTCGCTTTAGTGCTTGTCAGGGTTGGAGATGTGACTGAATGCGTGTAGGTTACTGTATACTTTTACGGAGAGGATCCAGTCGGTGTATTCTGCGAACTCACCTCCATAGTGGTCAGGTTGCATCGATGGGTTCCAGCAAACCAGCCGTCGGTGGAGCACTGGTCGATATCAACATCCTGCAGATTAATGTCCACTCGCACCACACCCCTGGAAGAGAGGGAGAAGCCATTAACACCGTTGAGGAATTAAGAGTTTCATCTGTCGTTTGATAAAAGTGACACCTACTCATGTGGAAAAATAAATAAATTATACCATAACTACCAAGGATAGTTATAGTCCTTGGATGACAGAGTAGCACTTTATTTTGCAGACTGTATCCCTTATAGTTTAGAAATATTGAACGATGAACTTAAATATCCAGATTCAGGTGTTTTTTTTCGGGAAATGAAAAATGAAACATTTGATAAGGACAGCATGGGAAGTAAATCTGATACCAAATGATAATAAAATCCCCCAAATGTTGATATACATTTCAAAACAAAACAACTGTGACCATCTTTGCAAATAAAAAATGAACAAAGAAAAATAAAATAAAATCACCAATAATAACTAGCCTGTCAAGCCTGTTTGGAGCGGTTTATTGAAACTCTGGACCTTTAAGTTCGGTTCGTTTAGCCAGCTGAGTCCATTCAAACTCGGGTGGCACCAAATAACTGACCGAGACGCCTGAACATGCAGGTCCTCTTCCAAATGAACTGCAGTGCGGTTCTTTAGGAGTGAGAATGTAATCTGAACCAACCACAGGAAATGTCCCCAAAAACACAAGGTTTTATAGGTAACGGATGTTGGCATCCGATAGCCAGCAGTTCCTTATGGTTGGAACAAAGCGGGGGCAAACCGCAGTCTGGGCTAATGCTCATATTCAGCTGTTTCTTCATGTGTTCTTAACTGGTATGGACACCGGAGAGGGTAAATTACAGCACAAGGGCACAAACAAGTCCATCATGCTTAGCTGAAGTTAGAGGGACTGGAATCAGATGTGTTTTGACTCCCCCTGCCTCCAAAATATCGAACCTGGTGGGTTGACGACCAATAAACACGCTACTTGTGAGTCATGTGACTTTTGTTTACGATTGTGAATTGGGCAGTGTGAACCTAAACACACCAAATACAAAAGTACATTTCTACTATGGTTCAGTCTAAAGAAACTGTAGGTGTGATCACACCCTCAACGTCTTTCATTCCATTAGATACCTTCATTGGCATACATCTGGCTGAATATGTACATGTTAATACAGCATCGGTTGAAGATCTGTGTTTTATTTCTCATTTGTTTGCTTTATAGGTCACTTAACACAACACACTTCAGACATCAGATCAACGAGGGCCCCTGAAAACCCTACAGTCTCTTAGCGACATCACCACATGCAGACGTTTAACCTGCTGGCAAGCAGAGAAATGGAACGTGGCCTAAGGCTAAGTGCTGTTAGAAAATCTATACTTACTTTAAACAATGTTAGTGCTTTGCTGAAGATGTATAACAACCCGTAACGATAGCTCGGGAGAACGTCTTTCATGACGCCCAGATAATAAACACCAATGAAAACCAAGAGATTGTGACACCCTGACTGACATTTTTCTGAACCAGCTTCCTGCACATTTATCTCTCTACACAAATCTGTTTGAGGAATGGAAATCACATGATGTCAATATAGCATAACAGCCCATCCTGAAACAGAATTCACTTAATATGTCCTTAGACAGTTCAATCAATATGAAAAAATGCCCAGCTCTCCTTCAAAGCTAGCCGCAACAGAATCAGGGCTCCGATCTGCTTAATCGTCAGACCTTGTCACGACCTTTGAATGTTCGCTTTGAGCTTCGACATTCACATGGGTTCTATTTTGTAATGCAACTAATCGGTATGAAACAGAAAATTTCCCTTACACCAATAAATACACCCCGAGCGCCGTCGCCAGTAAAGTTTCTTGGCGGTACTTGTTCAAATAGCAAGCCTGAGCTGCAGGAAGGGTGCATGTCATTTCTGTTTCAGGGTGGCTTTCCCCTTTAAAGCTCTACAAGTTTCAGCTAGTGACAACGGGTTAATAAGGGTTCAATTAGATTTCTATTATTAATGCATTTTGCCCCTGGTGCCACTTTATTAAAGGGCCCTTAGTGGTGTCAGCAAGATACTAATGGAGAAGAGCTAATACCTGGGATATGTTCTCAAATGAACAACCCTCTTCACACCTCGCTCCACTCTTCTTGCAGTTTTGATGAATGAATAAGTAGAAGAGATTGACTTGAGTTGACTTGAGTTTTTCCCCATTGGATAAGCACCATGATGCACTATGGGTACGGTACAGTAGGTTTTCCGTCGTATTACTGAGCAGCTGTGTACATTGCTTGTCGTTGCTTGTCACCGCTATAATGATGATGTTGCCAGTAACGTTGAAATTGGGCCACGACCAAATATGTTTGGCTGCCTTACCAGCGCTTTTGAAGCTGACCTGAACCAAACCAAACGGTACACGAAAACAAAAGGGGAAACATACCTGTGCCGGTATGTGCTCATGTGGAAACGCCACATTACGATGTCATGAGCCGCTAACTCGTTACCTACTTTATTTTTACTCCAGGTGTTGGTGCCTGGATTCTTTGAGAATTATCTTTTCTAAAGTGCTAATGATGAACACAGCATAAAGCAAAAATGTGTGATATTTTTATATCAACAACCTATACCCAGTTCATGAAAGCTTATATTTGCTGTTCAGCGTCAGGTAGGTCTTCCTCTGGCGCACAAGAAGTGATGCACTTGACGTTTCCAGTTTGTTTGGAATAAACAGAAGAAGAACTGGGTAGTTAGCATGAGCAGCGATAGCCACCGTGGCTGAACAGACAAAGAAAAGAGCGCCACCTACAGAAACTCAAACTCCATCAACACAAAATCCAAGGAGAAAGACGTCACAGTACTGGGCACACTGTTTGATTGACAGGTGATCTGTGGGAAGTGCAGTGCAGAAACACCTCGGTGATGAGCGCTGAGCACCAAAGATGTTGCCAAAATGAAAAAAAAGCTGATAAGATGTGATAGAGGTGCCATCCATTTTTTAAATATTTGACACCTTTGCAGTCATTTAAATACCTATTGACATTATTTAGAGGCCAATGTCTCCCTCTCTTTTTCCCTCTCGCGGTCTCATACACACACACACATATACAATTCCACAAATATTGCTGGCGTGGCATGTTCTCCAGGTGTATGGGAACTGGTGGACCCGTCCCAGTGGACGCAGGTTGAATACAACACTCTTTTTTGCCTGTTCTGCTGTTATTAATAACTGCTGCCATGGCCTTGCCTCGGGGCTAACTGACCTCACTGTATTCCACCGCACTGTTATGTTGTTGTGCTGAAAAAGTACCTCGGTTTCAATCCTCTGTTACATAATAAGGTAAGGAAATACACAAACACAACACCCTTTTCACGTGATCTCCACAAACGCACACGCGGCATGAGAGAGTACAGCCATGTGTTTATGAAATTTCTACTGCATCGGCTGCTGAAGCGTTAACGTTCGTCGTAAAACGCACATACACGCGCATGAGAAACCTATACAAGAACATATTGTCTGCATTCCCCTTTTCTTCGAGCAATTGTTATTTCCTTCCGCTCCCAGCTCTCCAGGCAATCTTTAGCATCCTAGCCAAAGTGGACATATGGCGCATAAAAAAAAGCTTGTGTGTGTGTGGGGGGAAAGAAAAGAGCAATGTGTAGTCATCTGAAGCCTCCACATGTCTAAGACCAGCTTTCAAACAGAACAGGGGCAGGGAGTGAATAGAAATGCGGCGCGAGGAGTGCGCGGCGAAATGTTGGAGTGCGTGCAACGAGAAACGCCGGCAAAAGGTATCGCGGTGGCCGTCGGGCTCCTCGGGCACAAAGACGGGGATTATCACAGAGAGCAGGAGATAGTGGTGCCCCAGGAAGCAGAGTGCTCTCTTCCTTTCATCCATCCATTCATCGTCGGTCTAAAGGCCACGCCAGAGAAAGGAGGAGCATCCCGCCGACCGGGGCCTCGCTCTTTCTGATGGGCCAGTCAGACACACAGCAGCAGTGCTAAAGTTAGCCCCATCCCGGCTGATGTAACCCCTCATCACTGTAGATATATATGTGCAATTACTTAGGGCCTGCAAAAGGACATTCATCAAGACATGCTGGCGACTCAGGCCTCAGCGTGCCCTCTTTGTTATAAGTCAGTCTTTGATGTCTCCATAAATGAACGCTGAACGTTAGGCCTATATGCTTTGAGCTGTATGTCTTACTCAGTCTCAGAAAACGCTCTCCGAGGTTGATTAGCCCATTTAGCTGCTCTTTACAGCACAGAAAGCTGTTATAGTCTGAATTTCAGCTAAGCGTGAAACTGAAAAGACAGTGAAAATTACATGAGGAGAGATTCACATATTTTTTTTCCATAGTTAATTTGATAGCGAATTCATTTTCTTCGGCACAATGTTGTGGTGAAACAATGAGGTACGTTGAGTGGATTAAGCCTGTAATGCCAGATCAAGCGCTGAAAAAAAGCCGCTATTCTATTCTATTAGCAGCTATTCTAAGCTATCGCTCACGAGACAAAGTGGCTGCTGTGGTGTAAAGTCGTGAGATTAATATACGCATGGTGCCACATGGTGCCACATGGACGGAAGGGGGGCTGGAAGTTACTGTGGCGTATCATCTAGCCAGAAGAGCTGAGTGCAAAATGCTCTCCTGGCCCGAACATCTTGACAAAAGCACACAGCTTTTAGAAGAAGTTCATGCATTATGTCAAAGAAGGACCACAATGGCAGAACTGCGCAGCCTTCCCAAGGAAAATGTCTCTTATGTGATGGAAATGCATTAAGCTGACAGGACGGGCAGAAGCTAATGTGAGTCTGGCCGCTGGGCAGGATGCTTGCCTGCCCACCACTTTCTCAGCGTGACCGGGGTCATTTTATTGAGTTCTGTCGCCGGCCATCAAGACAGACGAAAAACGGCCATGGCGACTCGCTGCTGTCGGAGAGAAAGCGAAGGACGCCATTTTCTTGAGAGTTGAACCGAGAGCTGAGTTGTGAACTCCTGACCCGTTGTCGTTGTGACTCTGCAAACCAAACATCAAGTTGAAGGAATTGTTCAATAATTTGATCTATTGACAAAAGCAAGCCCGACAGCGGTGAAGGGATCGCTATTTTCTGTAGCTAGTGAAGTAAACATTTCACATCCCATCCTGAAATAAAAACTCTACTTACTTGGTATTTCCACCCTTTCCATCCCATAATATTCCCACACATTTTCCATTTCGGATTGAAAAATTCTTTATTCCTTAATTTTTTTTTCATTTGAAGACAGTAGGCCTACAGCTTCTCATGTTAGATAATGCTAGTTGCCTCCATTTTAACATACTGTTAGCTAACATGTTAGCATGTGCACAGGACAGAGAAATCTACCAGAGACACGAGAGATGATTTTGGTGGTTCTCCTATCCTAACATGTAAAAGCTAAATTGACCAATGGGCCATTATCCCAAAAAGTCCCAAAGTTGTCCACTTAAAAAACCTTTCATGGTTATTGCAAAATTAATTTTCCATAGTTTTCCAGACATGTGTAGGAAACAGTCAAGGCAAACACCTCGACCTCCTCTATCACACCATGGCTCTGTTTCTCAAACCAGATTACAAATGATAAACCTAAGGACATTACAGATATCAACATCTGGTCTATGATTAATATCAACAAAATCATTAGTCATATCAATGTAATATCTCTTTACAGCAGCACTGTCTTGACTGCAGTGAGTCTGGGCAGTTGGCATTCTCATCGTGACGTCGACATTTACTGGCTGAAGGCAGGAGTATTGACGAGCCACCTTCCTGAGCAGTGGAGTCCCAATGACGTCAGTAGAGAGAGAAGGAACACCTTAGGGATCCTTCAGGTTGAGCTCTGTAAAAACCCCAGAGCTAATTGCAACGATCTCACATCTTCACCGGACACGGAATAGAGCTGTTCTTGAAGTGATCAACTTGCCTTGCTGTAATGTCGGGCTCCTAATCTGTGATACAGTTTTGCTGTCAGACGCAAACTTTTTTTTCCCCCCCCCTGCTCTCTTTCATCTCAGTTTAGCAGCATATTATTGCTTTTTAGGCATATTAGCATATTATGGCATTGTGGGGTTTCCTTCCTATGTGTTTCTGGATGGTGTCCATCTTAGCAGATGTTGCTGGCACCTCCCTGTGCTCCAGGCCTCCCACTCTGAGGGGCGGCTGGATGTCCCACGGCAGTCAGGCCGTCCAGTTACTAGCTGCCTGTGCTGCAAACTGGGGAAGCAGAGCCAAGCGGAAATTAAGGGGATTCTGCCATCTAATTAGAACTCGTTTTGGCCTTTGGAGAAATATGCTGAAAAAAAATCTATATTTCTTTTAACATGTGGTTGTACCTTTTAGATATAGTTTGCCTTATTATTTGCTGCTGCGACTTCCTGAGTTTCAGCCTCAAAGCAATTAAGGCCTGTGCTGTTAAAGGTCTGCGAGTTTGAACTGTGCTTCTCCCAACACAGCTGACCCTCTCACCCATCCCCACACACACACACACACACCTCCCTTTCATTCTCTCTTGCTTATTCTCACTGTGTGTGCATGTTCAAGCAGGTTTATGCACATCTATGTCTTTGTGTGTGTGTGTGTGTGTGTGTGTGTGTGTGTGTGTGTGCGTGTGTGCACTGAAGTTAGAGTGATCTGCCAATTAGGACTGCACCTATATTCTTGACGAATGTCTCAGACTCCAATAGATGCGTGTACACAATTGCAATTGCACACACACACACACACACACACACACACACACACACACACTGCACGGTAGAAAACCTGTGTGGTCTAAGCTGCCTCCCCTGTGGCTCCTGTGCAGCTGAAGAGATAGACAGGGAGAGAAGAGATGAAGTGTGAGAGGTGTGATTTCTTACACCTCCGCTGAAACAACAGGTCGATCCACCACCAACACATGTCCATACTCTCCTGCTCCAACAAGTAACACAGCGCGGGAGAGTTTTGCTGGTTCTTTAGCTTCTGCGTATTGAACAAACAAAGCGGATGAGTATGGACGCATTTCCACGGATCCTCTGCGTACCTACTTGCACACAATTTGAAAAACAAAGTCACCCTGCTCCAGAAAGGACAAGGCAACATCATCGCGCTCTAAACAGGAAGTGACTGGAGCATTAAAAGGCCTGGAATCAAGATGGCCCAAGCAGGGTTGTTGTTCTACATCTTTCATTATTAATTCATCGTTGTATTGATTGTGTATTCATCTGGAGGGGAAGCGGAGGAGAGCTGATGTCTGAGGCAGCTATATTAGCCAACATTTCCTTCCTTCCCTGCTTCTTTTTTGTGCCCCGGGCGCTGAGGAACAGGAAGGAGTGTAGGATGAGTCGTCTGCCACTTTGATACCAGCGTCTGAAAAAAATGGCAGTCAAGGAACACGCTGAGATGCCAGACAGGAAGTGTGCGTGGGAAAAGGACGGGAGTAGTAGGTGCAAAAGAAAACGTCGTGCTCGTTGATTATCGGGAGTGACTATGAACTGGAGAACAAAATGAGACGATATCGATTATGAGTTTATTATACCATTAGGCATAAGGTGCAATGTTCAGGTGTCGTTCTATGTATGGTAAAAATTATTTCCTGAATGGATATTGGTCCTCTGGTTCACAGAGGACCTTAAACTATATAAAACACCCATACATTTCACACTGCTGACCTTATGGAGAACGGGCTCAATCGAAACAAGGAAAAAACAATAAAATCACTGTTCCATTTGCATCTTGACAGTGCTTCTCCAAGCTATCTAGAATCAATCAGAAGTAATAAGGTTTGTTTTGGGGGGAATGTGCAACTCCACGGCCGTATCATTCACCCATTTGTGAAAATTCCTGTATATTGGAGTATTGTTGTCTTGGTGTCTACTAGTTATTGGCTGGGTATACAGGATGATTCACTACTAGATGGTTTCAGTATAGGACTCAAACCATCAGCAGTGAGAAGCTACACTGAAAGGCTTTAGGTCTGGGACAACACCGTGCACCTGCTAGCCTATTAGAGTACAACCACTGTAGGTTTTGACTCATTTGCAATCCATGCCTTCCTGTGAGCGACTCGAGTGTATCAATTAAAGATTCATTGAACGCAGCACACACAACTAGCGATCTGGATTAAATATTCATTGTGAAGATGTCGGTCAGAAACCTATGGAGCCTCAACGCGTGACTATTCCAGCACATACTAAGACTTGCTGTCATAAACATGGCATATTACACCTGCGGGTATAGGCTGCAGCAGCTGGGGCATTCAGCACGTGAATAACCTATAAAACACAAACAACAATTCAACATTTCTTCATCTGCCACATCGCTTTCTGTAGGGTTATGCAGCTCTGAGACCGGTCTGTCTTTCATCTTCTGAGCCTATAGACACGTCTCGGCTTTAACAAGCATCCCCTCGCAGGAGGAAAAGAAAGGGCACGTAACATTTCCCGAGTAGTAAAAGGAGGTGTGCGAGTTTTGAAAAATTAATTA
Organism: Hoplostethus atlanticus; assembly: GCA_034670405.1. Classification (NCBI taxonomy): domain Eukaryota; kingdom Metazoa; phylum Chordata; class Actinopteri; order Trachichthyiformes; family Trachichthyidae; genus Hoplostethus; species Hoplostethus atlanticus. The sequence continues at coordinate 2,598,072 of JAXDDX010000041.1, read as the reverse complement.
GGCCTGTAGCCAGAGGTTTCCGCTGTAGCTACATCCAGTAACATCCAAGGTTATTTTTAGCATCCCGGCGCCTTGTCAGACTGGAGGAGAGAAGAAAACCCCTTAGTATATCAAGAGGAGGCCGGTGGTAACCTATGTGGATAACAGGCATGTTGTGGGGGGGACAGATGCTGGTATAGGCTATGTTCACCTTACTAGGCCCTATCAAGCCAATATGTACTAAAATCATAACACTGTGTGGATGGAGAGAGAGGATTGGGGGGTGTAGTGGAAGGTAAACTCAGTCTTTATGACCTAAATTCAAAGTATAACTCACCAATCATGAGGATAGGGTCTTTTAAGGGCAATGAGGCATAAATTGATGCTTTTTCTGAAAACATAATTGACTTTTGTTCATATTGGTGGCTGCGGCTGTTCACATTCCTCTTTATTTACCACCACATCACTGATGCTAAAAAGTCTATGTCTATATGGGCCTACCTGAATTCTGGGGCCAGGTTGGACTTCAGGCCATAGAAAGCAGCTGATAAGGTCAAAAGCCAACGTGGGATGAAATTCCCGTTTTCACACTCCAGGTAGGGCGCAGACCATTTGATGTGCGTTTTGTCTGGGATAAAACTCTCCCCTCGTTTCAAAGAATTGTCAACTGATTTGAAATCTTGGCTCAGCACCCTCTTATGGAAACTGGGCTTATTCTTTCTGTCCTTGACGTCGTGGTACCACTCTGTTTCCGCCGTGCGGTTGCTCAGGTGGTGATGGGCCACGCCAGAGAGGTCTTGGAGGATGATCTCTCCGCCGGCCCTGGTGGCCTGGAGAAGCACCGAGGGCCCCGCAGCGGACGGATCCGTGTTGAAAGTGACTACCGCCCGGTGAATCTTAGCGTCTCCCTCTAAGATACTCCTGACGAGGGCATGGTACCACTCAATGTCTCGCCGGAGACTCTCCTCCCTGGACCTGTTGGCTTGTAGGATCATGTTTAGGAAGTTTGTGGCATGCACCACCGTGTCCAGCACGCTGCTCATGGAGTCATGCGGGGCTGCGTGTGACCTTCCCCGCAGAGAGGTGAGCTCGTATCTCCGAGAGCAGTTGGCGTGTTTTAAGGTGGTCGAGTCCCCCGTGTGCAGAAACGCCGTGACCACCCGCGGGAGATGCGCCTCTATTTTCTGCGGCATCTCCGTCGTGTCCCCCGGAGGATGAGACGCACGGAGATGCGCCAGCCGCCGATGGTGCGTCTCAGCGCTGTTAATCGGCTGCTGGAGTCTCACATCTTCCCCATGCGCTGACCATTCCGCATATGTATGATATGATCCGATAACAAATCCCACTTGCAGCAGCAACGACAGCCGGAAAACAGCCATATCCTCCTCCAAAAAAAAAAAAACGTCCACAGATGTTTGGGAATTGCTGCTCGGAATATAGTGGCGGCGGCGGCGGACGTACTATGAAACAAGCGAATATCTCTCTCTCTCTAAACCATCACTTCACCACTTGTAGGATATTCTTGCAAGCCCCACGCCTCTGTTCTTGCAAATAAGGGGGGAATGAATGGAAAATCCCTTGTTGTGCTCGTCAAATCCCTTCTTCTTCTTTACAGATGTCACATACAGCTTGTTGATGTTGAGTATCCGCTTGCAGCTGTTTCCCCCCCACACCCTCCTCCTCCTCTCTCTCTCTCTCTCTCTCTCTCTCTCGCTCTCTCTCTCTCTCTCACTCTCTCTGGTTTCGTTTGGTATACCAGCCAAGAAACTGTCTTGGCTTTGCTGTGCGGTGGACGTCCTCCCCAGACTGTAATGCGTGTAGGCTACATAGACTGAATCGAAAGGAGGAGGAGGAGGAGGAAGGGATGGAGGAGGAGGGGGGGTAGTTTTGGAGGCACCGAGTCAAGGCAGTTACTTCACACTTGGATGACAAACGCACTCCGCCCTCTTCCGACCACAACAAGCAGTAAGTAAAATCGTACAGAGGCTCGTCGGGGGCCGTGCGCTCTTAAAGCCCGTCTTCTCCATGATCTCATAGGGCTCCCGAAGTGCCCTTGATCCGCGTATGGTCGTTTCTTCTGTCAGTCACCGGGCAGGGGTTTGGCGGAGCGGTGAAGGAGCTGTCCGGTGCTGAAAGGAAAGACGCGCTAGACAGAAACAATTAATCAATAAAGCCCCGATAGCTGCTCTAAAATCACGTCAAATCAACTCGAATTACGCCCTCGGGTGGCTGACTGCTTCTAGAAAATGTCATTACAAAAAGGAATACAAAATACAGAAAAATGTTCATGAGCGCTTTTATTTTTAATCAGGAAATACAGTTAATTAAATGCCATTTCCCGCCTAGCGATAGTCCCTTAGTCATTGAACAGTAGCTAAACAACGTGGTTGCTAGGCGACGCATCAACGCCAGTAAGAGGGGTGATTTCAGGTGCTGTGATAATCTGTCTCACTGTGATTAAAGATATTGATGTCATCTCTAATCCAGTAAAGTTTTACAGAGTTGAGGCATGGCTAATTCTTTGCATTTACTCAGGAAATGTATGCACTCTTCACCGGATAGTTTTACTTTATTACACTGCAACTTTAATGCTTTTATTTTATTCTCATGTTGTTTCTGCACCTTCTTTTATATTTCGTCTCGTTTTTAATCATCTTATTCCTATGTAAAGCCCTTTGGATCGCCTTGTTGTATGAAATGTGCAATACAAATAAACTTGCCTTGCCTTGATTTAATGTATGCTAAAGTTAAAAAAAATATGCACCATACCCTGCAAGATGTCCATCTTAACATTTACTCTAGTATTGGGTCTTAAAATCTTATTTTTCTTAAAACAAATGGTACAAATTGATATTATTTTTAATGCAAATCAACTTGTATCATGAATGGTAATATTTTCTAGGCATGACACAGCGATGTAGTCTTTAAAGTCTGTATAACAAACCCAAAGTTTAGGTTGCTGCAGGTTGAAATTTCCCGGCATATGTGTGTCTATACCGTCCAGACTTATGCACAGTTTGGAAGAGAACATATTTTGCCAATTTGCAAAACTGAAGTTTGCAAGAGCATATGCAGTCTCTACTGTAAATCCACCCTGAAACAAAATTTACATTATGCTGTTTGATCTTGCTGAGTTCATTTAATAATTGTGAACAACACTTAATGTTCACATAATGCACTCTTAATGCTCCAAGCCAGAGAAGCAAGACTCGAAGACCAAACATGAAGCTGCTCATGCTGACAATCAAGCAGGACCGACTTTCTAGACAAATAGTTGGAGCTTTAACACCTAAATGAGCACTGGGGCTTTTTATAGCAGAGGTAACAGTTCTAGTGCAAATGTCTCTACATCCCTGGAAAATCTCTCTGTGTAGGCTAATGTCATAATGTCACACTGTGGTCATGAAGTTGGACTCCCATTAATTGTCATTGAAGGCTTGTTTCTACATTACAGTCCCCCTATCTATGATAATGGTTACATAGGATATTTGATTACGTAAGTTTGATTATGTTTTGGTATGAATTCTAAGTACTTGTATAGCAGGAACAAATGTCGCTGACTAAAAAAGAAAATCCAACAGAAGACCTAATGCACAGGAAATAGCCTCAATTCCAATCTAAGGTGTGTTTACTGCTGCTATGAGTCACTGCCACAGCACAAGCACTTAATAGGTTGGCTCAGATTTGTAATATATTTTTCATGCACTTTAATATTATTTAATAGTGCATGGAAACGGGAATGTGTTTGCCTTCATTTGGTCGAGTGTCCTTGAGATATGGTTGCAATCAAAAGAATAGGCACATTTTATATTCCCAGGACAGGCAACTCTCACATCCAAATATAAGTAATGCCTCCAAATCCCCATATGAATGCTTTTTGATGTGTTTTTATTTTGAAACAGGAACTTGTAAATCATTTGGATAATCTCTACCTCGGCTTTATTCTCCCCAAACAGTTCTGCATTTTGCCTATATATAAGATAAATGCCACTTTAACGCTCAAACATTTATGGAACTTTAAAGATTTAAAACACATTTGGTGTTTCATTAACAATGTATTCTACAACAAAAGCCATCGATACAGCAAGCCATGTCCTAGATTTCTCCCCTAGCACCACACCAAGCAAGCCATAGCATACTCTGTAACCTTGATAATGATACTGTATTCTTTTTGAAGCAAAGTAAAACAAATATCTTAGACAAAACGATGCTGCCAGTTATCCAAATATGCTATGCCTGTCTGCACTGTGAAAACTCGGTGATGTCTTCCCTTCAACCTAGATACATGTTTCCAATCAATAAGGTAATTTATAGTTAAAGCATGGTGTGGCTCCTTCATCTGTGGTAGTCGAGCAAACTACACTGAAGGATCAGGGTTCTATTAACTGATTTCTCTATTTCTTCACCAATCCATCGGTCTTTCTCTCTTTCTGATTAGTTCAGCATTTCATGTTGTCCTCTCTCTCTCTCTCTCTCTCTCTCTTCTCTTTCTCCTGGTTGTAGGGGCATGTCACGTCACGCTGTGTGGGCTAGAAGCATCTTGCCCAGGGAGGAGGTTGAGGGAAGACAGGCGTGACGGAGGGTGACAGAGCTGGAAGCCAGCCTGCGTGCTGGCCCACCGGGGATAGTAGAACCAGGGCTAAAGACCTCCCAGGTTTATTGACCAGCCTACAGGTGCACCCAAACCTGGCTGCTGGTCCCATCCTGAAATGGGATGGTAGATGGTGGGCCTTTTCCTAGTCAGTTAACAACTCAAATATCACTTCTTAATCAAATATCACTTCTTTAAAAATTACTTTTATCATAAGGCCTTTTTATTTATTTATTTGTATTGTTATTATTTGTATTATTATCATGCAGACCATGATGCATCATGATTTAATAGCCCACACTGCACACTCTGTATCCTTTGAAGCAATTTAAAGGATTTTCAGCTGTAATCATCATCTAGGTCAACCAGTGTCCCTTTCTTCCCTTTCTCCTTCCATTTAGAGCCAGGAATACTCCAACAAAGGTGATGCTGTAGATGTAGCAAAATATGATGGCAGTGCTTGTGTACAGACAAAAATACTGCACAGAAGGAAAATCAGACAAGAGACAGATGTAAAATCCCCCAAAACAGGGGTCAGGGTGGTGATGGACATGGCAACCTCTTTGTAGGAGTGAACCAACTGGGTCCTTCATGTTGGTGTGCTGCCAGTCGGAGACCATGATGAACATGTTATCAACACCAATCTCTGGAAATGAGATATAGGGTTAGAGATATGCACATTTTGTAATTTTCCAAAAAAAAAATTCAGCTTGATTATTTGGCCCTACTGCCATTTTGTGTGTGTCATTTCTTCACAACTCTGATAGGAATCAGAGGAAGGCTAAACTCCCCCAGTTTGATCTGATATACAATTCTTCCCCACCTCAGATAAGACAGCACAGAGAAGGAGATGGTAAATGTGATATGATTCCATCAGTGGTGTGTTTCTCAATCTCCTCTTGCCTTAACTGCGTGTAGTGGGATACCTACAGATCCATATGACAACAGTAATGAGGATAAAACATAGTTATAGCAAATTACATCTCCGTTCAGAATCGAATGAGCATGAGCATAAGAAAATAAAAGCCTCCTCCAAAGACTGCAGAGACTATTAAGGGTATAAAATACAGACAGGATGGAGCCAGGTACCCATGCAATTCTTTCAAAAAGTTGAAAAAGAGGCTTCTCACTGCAGCCTGTGTGTTTGCAACCTATCCTACGGCTTGAAATGAAACATCTATTTAGAGGCCAAATTTATATTGTTTGTCTCCAAAACCTGAATGGCAGAAATAGATTATTGTTTTAACATGTTGCAATAAGACATAATAAATAATGGTGGATGTGAAAGGCTCCTCACTTCCTTAACACCCTATACAGTGTCATTGATGGACATTGGAAGTTGGTCTCAACACGGGTCACTACAGGTTACTAAAAGCAAAAGCCAATATTTAGCAATGCAACCATATAAATGAGTGCATAACCAAGTATATTTTTTTCTCTCAATGTTTAAAATATTGTCAAAATAAGGTTTCTTGTCAGTAAGTCAGTATGCATAAGCACCACATTTCATACACACCTTGAGTAAACAGGCCATTCCTTCCTTCATTCCTAAAAGGTTACTAGGGGTTTCGTAACCGTATTTGAACTTACTGCGTATTTCTTAGCTTGTAACATTTGTTTGTTTTACACAGCAAAAGGGGAGCGAACCTAATAAAGTACTTGGTAAAATGAGAATACAGCTTCCTCCTTATTCTCATGACTTGTAAATGCAGTTATGGAATAACTCCATAATAATGTCCTAGATTATGGAATTATTAAATTATTAGTCATTGCTGTTTGGGGAGAGAAAACAAGCTATAATGAAATCCTGGGCTTACTTACTAAACCTGAATGTGAACAGATGACAGTTGAACAGATGAGTGTTGTCAGTGTGCACCTCTGCTGTCCTGTTAAGAATAATAATCAGTACATCTGCATCATCATCAAATGCTCATCATTTTCAAACTGCTGCTGATGAAGTGCCATTTAGAAATTTGGACCTTTTTTATTCTATGCTGATTAGAGATGGTATTTTGGGCTATTAATGACTAGTTTGGGGTTGAGCAATAATTCTATTCCAGGTAGTTGTTATACACTTTGGGTTAAGCTTTATAAGAAGCATGGCAGTTTTAATCTTCTCTAATCAACACAGTAATGAGGATATAAGATAACTGGACTCGATGACTTTATATGACTTTATGTTGATGTATAAAACAGAAAAACAGAAAACAGCACCATTGAAATTGGAGTTCAGTGAGAATTTAGTACAGTCAATTCAAAAAGTGTATTTTAACAACATTCAAAAACTGGAAATGTTTCGCTATAAAAAGCGAAATTATTGAAATATGATTGAATACCTCAATCAGCTTCAATTTATGAGATCTGAAAGTGAATTGACCTCCAATTTGGCTGACGCCGTCACAACTTGACTTGGTACTATTAAACAATGAAGTAAACACTGATATGCTATACAATGTACCTACAGTATCTCTTTGTTGCTAACGGTGATCACTTTTTCCTCATGTTCAAACTTGTTTCCTTACTTTCGCCTTCGTCTGAGCCACACGTCGTAAATAATGTCAGAGGCACCGGAATGAAAGCGAGGCCGTGGACTAACCCTATGGACATGACAAGGAAGATGATCTTAAAAAAAGTTCTAAAGATGTGAAATTCAGATGTAGCCAACACTGACACTCCCAAAATGGTGGATAAGGCCCCTTGAAGTATGGGATAGCCTAAACTGAAGAGCGCTTCCACGATCTTCTCATTAGGACTTGGTTTGTTGCTGGAGACAAAAGCGTAGGCTACATGAGCGGAGAAGTCCACGGTGAAGCCGATGCAGACGGTAAAAATGACCATGGATATGGAATCAAGAGTGACATCCCATAGCGCCATGAAACCAGTCACCCCCGTAATCACTGAACTGATAGAACAAGTCACCCATAATGAGCAAAGGGGGTTTGGAATCAGCAAGAGAGAGACGACTAACATCACAGCCGTGATCACGCCGACGTTCTTGATGACGCTCTTGACTATAACACCGTATTGGTCATAGAAGATGAATGCCGGATCGTACACTAATAAAGAGGCTACGGTGCATCTGGCTGCAGTGGTTTTAAGACCGTCAAACATTTCAATTTCCATACTGGCATTGGCAATATGAACAGTCTGAATGAAGAACCGGGAAGCATGGATGGCGCCTCCTGTGAGTTTCACATCTTGTTTGAAATAAGGAAATAAATCAAAAAATGACGACAGATGCTTGAAAAAGACATCTTTATCACTGAGATTTAAATGTGCGTTTTGTCCATAGGACAAATAAGAGTCCAGCCAGGATGTATATAAATGCTCATCTACAAACTGCAGCCTTTTAAAGTCTTCCAGGCAGGACTGAAGTTGAGACCTCTTGGTCTCGTCCCAATATGGGAATTCCTCAGATACAACAACCATCACGTTTGGACCATAATTAGAAAAGTATTGCCTATCCTTCCGATGATATGTGATGACGTGGGAGTTATCAGCCGCCAAATCATAAAGCTCAATCCCTTGCTGCACATGGAAACATCCATAAACACTTACAGCTAAATATACACCATAAAGGAACATTACAACTCCTTTAACCCATGGTTTTATCAAGAACGGGCCATAGTAATTCTTAAAGAAATTACTAACTGGTTGTTTTTTCTCTGTTCCAGTATCTTTATCATAGTCTCCTCCCACACAGCAGATGCTATACATCTCAGAACAATTATCAGGATCCTCAGATGGTATTTTCATACAGGTCAACCAGTGCCGGTTGCTGGCCTCCCTCCTCCCATTGAGAGCCAGGAAAGCCCCAAAGAAGGTGATGGTGTAAATATAACAGAATATAAGGGAGGTGCATGTGTACAGGCAGAACGACTGTACTGATGGGAAGTCGGACGTGACACCTATGGAGAACTTGAGAACGTCGGTCAGGAAGGTGATGGTGATGGACATGGCAGCCTCTTTGTATGCGTGAGCCATCCGCGTGGGCACTGGGTCCTCAACGTTGGTGTGCTGCCAGTTGGAGACCATGATGAACATGTTGTTGAGACCGATTCCTGGAAAAATGACAATGTGATTGGAAAGACAGGAGTCCTGATAACTTATCTTACTCTAGTGAAACTGAAAGCTTACAAGATCATGGCTCCCGTCTCACAAAATACTTAATGAAAGATAGCACTCTCATCTACGAATAAAAAAGGCCAAGGGTGCTGTCTTACCAAGTATTAGGAAAGGTGAGTTTGCCACAGTAATAACGAAGGGCACTCCAATGTAAAGCATCAAGCCAAAGGAAGAGACGACAGCCAGGCCTATGGAGAGGACGCCGATGACAGCCACCCATACCTTGTTCCTCACATTGTCCAGCCTGGTGAGCAGGTAAAGATAGGATGGTAAAGCTAAACATCAGTACAGTATGCCAATGCATGCAGGTAATAAAAGGAACTATACAAGCATAGGCTATTTTTCCCAGTTAAGTCTTGATTGACGTTTTAGCATAGGAAACAAAGGTAATGCTGAAATTGTCATGACAATTGCGGCCCACAACTGGTGCCGTCAGGGCTTTCTGTGATCAATCACAGTGGTGAACAACAAATCTCTGTATCTTAGATTAAGCCTGCAGTCAGAAATTGGTCATTGTAAGCCAATTTGATCGCTGCTTACCTCAGGCAAGATATCACTGAGAAGGTGATAGCAAGGGCATATGTGATGAGGAATAATGGGAAGCCATCTGTGGTGTGGTTTTCAATCTCCTCCTGCCTGGACTTTGAGGTATAATAAGAGACCTATAGTACAATAGAAAGAATCCAACAGGAGCCCTTCAGTCAGGTACAATGTTTACAAATGAATGTCACAACGGCAATAAAAATCGGTCTGATAGCACAGCTTGAATTACAGGACAAAGCAGTGCAGGCGCACCCCTGCCAAGCAGATGATCTCACAAGTGGAAAGATAAGTTGTTTTGCAAGATTGGTACATGCATAGGGTGATTAGGCAGGCTGCAATTCATATGTTTAGTACATGCACCAGTATGTTGTTGTCATATTTGCACGTTTACACTGCATTACACATTTTAGATGAACCCCAACCCTCTTATCCAGAGAAACGTATCAGTACTGCAGCAGAAAAAGCTTGAATTCCCAGTTCACTAACATCTGAAGCATGTAAAGTTCAACTCCACAGTTCCCTGACAACAGATGTAAAAAAAATAGCCCTGTGCCCCTAGCAAGACCCTGTATGAAAGAGAAATGCCAGGTAGGGAGAAATGTTGTACAAGAGTATATATGTATGATATTGAACATCAATAGAAGTTTTGTACGTACTTCAATGTCTTTGCTACCCGTCTCAGCGGATAAGATCCTTTTGAATCCTCTCAGCCACATCTTTGTAGCTTCGGCCACGCTTTCCCGATTCTCTAAGTAGTAGGAGAGTTTCAGAGCTTGAGCACTTACGACTGATTCATTGCCATCTGTACTAACCCCACCGATTACAGAACCCAGAAAAAGCGATCTGGATCTGTATGCATGCATGGGGAAGGTGATGCGGGTTTGGTCAGTTCTGTTCGCATTATAGTGGAGAATTTCCAGGATGTCGTTCAACACACATTCTCCATCGGCCTTAGCACATAATTCACTGAATGCCAACTCCCCTTGGTCCACAGTGATGTTGAGTATCTTATTGTTGAGTTCGATGACATCTTCAAAAGCTTCATTTGCTAGTATATTAGAATTGTTAGTTGATAACGCAATGATCGATGCAAAGTTTCCCTTCTCGTACAGCCTCTCTTTTGAAAACATCGATTCATTGTACGGAAAGTTCTCTTTGACAAAATCTCGCACTGCCTTCGAGGGTCCTTTCCTGGGTGTGAATTGCCGTTCAATGTCATTGTCCTCCCTGTCTTTGAGGAAAATAAAGCCTCCGCCGCACGCTGCTGAAAGCAGAAGAGGAATCACAAAAAAAAAGACAGGCCAGGATCCGACAAACGAGCCAACCTTTTCAAAAAAACGCGATAAAGGCTTCTCAATGCAGTTTGTGCGCTTGCAGCCCATCTTCAGCCTTGCAGGGCAGCTCGAACAGATGAGGAGGAGATGTTAAGCTACAGTCTTCCTTTTAAAGGCTGTGTGACCTGCATCGTCATGTCAAGAGCAATTAAATAGTTTTTCTTCAGTGCAGGTATTACCATTCTCCTTGACTGCAACAGTAAAAATTCCAGAGGAAAAAAAGCTCACTGCCTCAGCCGCATTAGTTTGTGTAACTCATGAATAGAGGTTGTAAAAGTGATAACATAGGTAAAGGTTGCTAAGCCACCCAATAAGGAAGCAGAAGAATTCAAGAGTAAAGCTTTGAAGCGATGGATTTCCGAGAACAAAAGTGTCTTGATTATGAGCTATTGGGAAAGAGTTTGTTTTAACTTTATGATAGGAGCACAGTATAACTGGGGTGTAACTAAACAGCTAAATCTTTGGTTGTACAGGAAGCTCTTCACTGTGTTGTTAAATTTGACGGGTGTTGAATGGACTTTACAGAGAACTCTCCTAACTGAAATAAAAACATGTAGTATATGAGGGGTTCATATAAGAGGCAAAAGGTTAGTAGTGTGACATGCAAATGGCACCAAGGCCGTGAGTCCAGTTTGAAATAATATACCAAGTCATTTCTACATAGCAACCTAAACAGGTTGATGAATGACACCCATCTTTCAAGTCCTTCACAATAAGGACTGGAACTTCCAGGAAAAAAAGGAATTACAGGAACACCTTGGGATTTCGGCTATAACTGGCCTCCGTGTATCGACCCCGCCCTCGGCACCTCCAATATTCAATTCCACTACACGTCGGAGCGAGAGTCCGAGAGGGGTCTGTTTTACACCTCTAAAGCAGTCGGCCCTCGCTGGCGGTTAACCCCTGTCAGTCAGCTGTCAATCCGAGCGCGGCTCGGCCCTCTGAGACAGGGCTCATATCTCATTTCACACAGATCCATCTCGGGGTCATTGATTTCTCATGCTCCAAGTGAGAGATGGATTCTCTTTCCTTCATCACAGAGGAGAGAAGATCCTGCCAGACAGCTCTCCCAGAAACCTGACGGAGGCCCCAGTTAGAACGCAATCTATTTTCAGGACCGTTTGCCAGTATACTCCTAATTTTGTTCACCTCAAATTGAATCAGCGCTTTTCGCTCTCATGTTGTCTTGTGTGTGTCTAGCCGAGACTGTTAACAATAGAGGTGCAGCTGCTCGTCGTTTCAGCTCTGACGGGAAAGCGAGATCGCTGAACTTTGAATCAAAATGCAAATCAACACTCAACACTTCGATTTATTAAAACCATCTTCTGGTGGACGGCTCCAGCTGACACCTTCATTAGCTCTCTTTTTTCCCCCTCGCTCCTCTTCCTCCGAGCACTTATTGTACGTCGGGGTCAAAAATCGATACCTTTGGTAATTAGCAGGGAAGCCTCGGGTGAACATGACGTTTAGATGTGTTGCGTGATTGTTCTGCTCTCGCTTGAGGGAAAAAACCCATCGATCACTGAGAAAAACACATCTGCGTACGTCACCGTGGGATAAAGCTCTTCATAAGAGAGCAGCCTAATGAACAAGGACACATAAATGGAGATCATCCGGTCATACTCGCTCCTGATGAAAGGTCAGGAGGTCATAAATCCCACGACGTCCCATTGACGTAATAATAATATAATTACAGTAGTTATTACATTCTTCTTATTTTATGAGTCATTACATTATCAGTCAGTCTTATTGTTGCGTCATCATTCAATGAATCATCAAATGAATCCTTTGAAACAGCATTTACAATACTAAGGACATTTTTTAAGGATGCCTTACCCATTTACTGTTTTACAACATAAATTATTGAAAAACGAATCAATAATGTCATTGAATAACTAATCAATAAGTATCAAATAACTTAGTTACCGAAGAGTTCATCAGTAACTAATGACTAATCTGTGCTGTGCAAGGAAAATAAACCTTCATCGCTCATTTTACAGACTGTGTTCTGTCGCTGTGGTGACGCAGGAAGCTCCATCATATCAGACTGATATCCGATATTTCATTAAAGACTATCAGCCCAATATATTGACAAACTGATATATCAGTCTAACCCAACAGAATACATCACTCTTCTATTGCTGAGGAGATTCCCCCGGCCAAACGTATCAATACACCATCAACTTCAAATAAAACCTCCACAATACAGAACACATTTAATTGGAACGAAACCAAAGTGCAACAGTCGGTGTTTCAGGAAGCGGAACCCCAAATCACCCAGGTTCTCCTTTCCAAACCCCTTCCACTCGTTAATTTCTTCCTCTCTCCTTTCTATCTCCCTCCGCGGTGAAAGAGCAGTTTCCATTATGCCACAGGTTCACATTAAGGAGATGGGAACAGGCTGGCACCTGCAATTATCCTTGCTCACCCAGCCGTGGGCCACTGGGTACTGAGGAACAGCTGGCTCGCTCTCTCTCCCTCGACCGCTCACACACACACACACACACACACACACACACATGCCTGTGCACACATACATGCACGTGCACCTCCCCCTTCAGACACCCCATTCCTCACATTCACCTGCCAAGCAGCTTGATTAATAAGGCTGCAGCCCACACCAAAGCAAGCCACACAGAGAGAGAGACAGCCCATGTACTATGTCCTGTACTCATGCATTCTGAAAAAGTGATCAGTCATCCGGTAAGCATGAAGGAACGTGTGCAAACATACTACAGGATACCGTCAGAGGGGCACTTGTAAAATATTGCACCGATTCACAAAGAAAGCTCCAGTCATATTTTATCCTGCACCTCTCTCTCTCTCTCTCTCTCTCTCTCTCTCTCTCTCTCTCTCTCTCTCTCTCTCTCTCTCTCTCTCTCTCTCTCTCTCTCTCTCTCTCTCTCTCTCTCTCTCTCTCTCTCTCTCTCTCTCTCTCTCTCTCTCTCTCTCCTCCCCGTTTGCCCCAGGCCCAATAACACACAACCTTTCATTCTGTCGAGAGCAATGGATCACTTGAAACCGTGCAGGCAACTCCATTCTCCCTTTGGCTTTCGCTTTCTCACGTGCACAAACAAATACAGACAGTCACACACAGTCTGTAATTTGAAACAGACTTTTTTTTTTTTTAATTGATTGTCTGCAAGCTGTAAGGATACAAAAGAAAATACAACTTCATTTTGAACTATCAGTGCCATGGAGACAAAATCAAACTTGTGCATTCTCCTGTTGAAATCAGGTTAGTCAAGCAAAACAAACAATTTCTTCCCAAATTCTGTCAAAAACAAAGGAGAGACAGTGACCCAGATCAGAGGGCATGCCGGCCAAGTGCTTCGTCTCACCTAGCCCGTCTCTCCATCTATTTTAACAACTGCAGTCATAAGCAATCCTGGAGATCTATGAAACTTATCTTTTCCCTCTTCCCCCTCCGGCTGCTGAGGCAGCACCTGGATTTAAATGACTCCACTGATAGCCACAGAGACGGGATTCATTTCTGGACTCTCTCAGTTGTGGATGGAGGGATGGAGAAGGGAGGAAATATAGCCCCCCCCCCCCCCCCCCCATGATGTTTGGGTCCAACAGATGTCTGCAAAAGAGAGCAATGTGGTAGTGCGCAAGACAGGATCAAAGGCAGGGGATTTGTACAGGCCAAGTGCTGTTAACTGGACAGTCATCAGTGTCTGCTTGCTCCAATTGCCACTATGGTACTAGACCAGAATGAATAAAGGCCATATTTTCTGAAAATCCATCAGTCAGAATGGAGCATCTATAAGACGTAATAAAACTGTTACTGAAAGATTCCAGGAAGTTGAGTCCCACTCAAGCTTCACGTGCATTTCCTTGTTGCTTCCTTGCTGATAATGAGAGGCACAGTGCCGGTTTCAGTAATACTTTATGACTAATGCCTCAGTTTTAGGTGTTTCTGGGAAATTACAATGCCCTTCCTTGTTGATGAAATCAGAGTGAAATGTAAGCTGAAGTTGAGCCACTTCCTTTTGAGAAGCACCATGACCCTGCACTTTACCAGGCCTTCAGCTTCAGTCTAGATGACCATAGAAGTTATGTTCAACCTAGCTTGATATTGTCATTTTGATATATTGATATTGATATTGAAAAACAGGTAATGATTTAACATGCTGCTTTTTCCAATAGCAGCTTGACAGGAAGCACACGAAAACAAGAAAGGCCAGGAATGGTGTGATTTACGTTTTGTGAAGAAATGAAAGCGCGCCACGCTAGTGAAGCCTGGTTAATGAGTTGGCGGACATTGATAGGAGGTCTCACATTGCGCCCGTCTCCGAGCCTCTCCAACTTTGCCCGGCAATTACTGGACCGTGAACCTCACTGAGATCAATTCATTAGCCGGGTTTCAATGTCATGTGGAGATCCACCATGTGGCTTTATCAGCCCCTCAGCTAATCTCCTCACATCAGTAGAGAAAAGTATTAGGGAAGATAAGAAACAGACCAGAAAGCTGTTTGGTTCGGTGTGCACAATATGAACTTCACTGACACTTAACATCTAAACACATGTACAACGTACAAACATTTAGAGGACGCCGTTGTCCAGAGCAACGTGCAATGAGTGAGCAGGTTACGGGTTCAGTGTCTTGCTCAAGGGCACATTGCGGTCGATGGACAGATATTGTGGGAATTGAACCTGGGACCTTCCAGTTACAGGACAGTCTGTCTAACCACTAGGCCACCCTGCTGCCCTAGTATATATCTCATACTGCAAATGTGTAATTTCAGCATTGATGTTAAAAATCAAGGATGACATCAACAAATGAATAGAAGAAACTGATCCTTGTGCCACATAAGTCTTTGATTAATAACTCCATTATCTCCTTGAATGAAGACACTGATGTTAAAGGACAACACCCACTTTTTGGGAATTTGGCCCGCTGGTCCTTTTACCTTTTGTGCCATGAGAGGTTTGGCAGAAAAAAAAAACACTGACTAAAAGCTCTGTCTTCTTACGTTAGATAACTCCAGTTGCCTAAGGGCAGTTAGTAATGAGTAAAAGCTAAATTGACCGACGAGCCAATTCCCCAAAACGTCGGCGCAGTCCTTTAAAACACAATTTAACAGTTGATTTGATCCTCTGGCCTGTTCGGGAATCTGCTGAATGAATAGTTCAAGCTCCCTCACAGCAAAATCCTCATGCTGTTAACTAATGCTGGCAGAGGTAGTAGGGACACATCGCCATCTAGTGGACAAATACTGTATATAATGCTGCTTCACAAACAAGACCTTACCAATAGAATAGGCAGAATAGAACTGGCACACAGTCTGACCACAGGGAATTCTGTTGAAAAATATGATTGATCATGTATTTTTGAATTTCTCCCAAATTGATCCAGATTAAATTACACTGACCTCCTTGGGAAAAAAAAAAACAAAGCCTACATAACTTTCAAGAAGGAATCCTGTATCATCATCTCCACCTCTTCAACCAACACACTGTAATCCGCCTGACAAACGGTGTGCGCCTGGCTGCCGCTTTCCCGAAGGCGTCCGATCATGTGTCTGTGCATTTCTGGTCGGGACGCCGTCGACGCCAACTCCTTCAGCTGCTCCAGAGGATCTTCTGGAACGTTTTGGAACTGCAGTGCTTTGAGGACAGCGGGCGCAAACTTCCCATAGTGAGCCGTGGAGCAAATTACCACTGGGCATGAGCCGTCCTGCAGCCTGTCCGCCACGACTTTGGCCACGGTCGTGTGCGTGTCCATGAGGTAGCCGGTCTGCGTGTGAACCCTCCGGATGGCAGCCAAACAGTCGTCTTCAGAGCACCAGCCGGCCAGTACATGCTGCTGTATCTTGGTGAGAAGAGGCTCTGGGACGCTAAAGTACTGGTCTCTCTCCAGGCGAGTGAATAAGTCCCTGACAAGACGGCCGTCTCCGCCTGACACATGGTAGATAAACCTCTCAAGGTTGGAGGATTTCAGGATATCGATGGCTGGGGAGTGGGAGGTGACGAGCGGCCGTCCACGGAGATCGCACTCGCCTGTAGTGATAAAGTCTGTGATGATGCGGTTGTGGTTGGAGGCGCAGATGACTTTTCTTATCGGGATGCCCATTTGCTTGGCATACAGAGCTGACATGGCATTGCCAAAGTTGCCGGTAGGGATGCAAACATCAATGGGTTCCCCAAACCTGATAACACCCTCTCTGAACAGATCCAGATATGCTGAGGAGTGGTAGACCACCTGCAGAGCAAACACAGTTAAGGAAATCATGTTTCAAAATAAAATACTGTAATCCAGTCTGGCAAAAATATTGTTTGTAGATAACTTTTACATTGTAGCTACACTGGTACAAATGAGAGAAAATCAAAAGTACTTGAACTACTATGGAAAAGGCCATTTTTTAATAAATCGATCATTGTCAAAATATAGCAGCTATGAGGCATAACAACTGTTCTGAAACAAGCAAATGGCAGATCTAATAAAAAATATTTCATCGTCTTCCTGTATCTCACTCAAGATTCAAGTTAATTTCCTTGTTGCTGCCTAGAATAACTAAGAATAATAAAGAGCTGAGATAAAATAGTCGTGACTAACTTATAAGATATTGAGCTTCATTTTATGACCCACCTGTGGTAACAACCGTGCCCAGTTGATGGAGTTGGCAGTGCTGAGGACTGTGCCGTACTCCACAGCGAGGTGCCCCGCCAGTCCGGACTCTCCTAACATCCTCTTAATGGCTCTCTGGCAGAAGTCAAAGTCTGACAGGACACTGACAGCCTTGGCATTGCCCTCTCTGTAGCCCGTCATCTGGAGCTTCTGAATCTCGCTCACCCCCTCCTCCGGGAAGAAGACAAGCACACCGGTCCTGTGCCTGTCGCCGTCGCCGAGGCCGCTGAAGCCACTGAGCACGGCGCTTCCAGTGTCTCCAGACGTGGCCTACCAGGATCAGGTAATTACACATCTGCGGGAGGCAATAGGCGAAGAGCTGGGGCATCAACTGCAAGGCGAGGTCCTTAAATGAGGCGGTGGGGCCGTGAAAAAGCTCCTGGATATATTGGTTGTGGGTGAGGTGTTTTATGGGCGCAATTTCCTCACTTGAAAAGTTCGAACCATACGCCTTGAATACCATGGATCTAAGATCGAAAGCAGGGACATCCGTAGGGGTGTATGCACTTCTCAAGTAAAGCTAATGCTCGTTCCGGGTATGACATGTCAGCGAGTCTCAGCCACTCACGAGTATCAATCTTTGGGAGGCCCTTCTGGGGTACGTAGAGCCCTCCATCTGGGGCTAGACCCTCAAGTACAACATCACTGAAGTATGTTTTATCACTGGATGAGCCTTTACTTTTACTCCTGGTGGACACATACGTTTCTGCGGCAGGGTTTTGATATCTCTCCACAGCCCTCAGCACCTTCTCTGCTATTTCCTCCACTGTGTCCCCAGTCCCACACAGTACTCTCATATCAAGCCACTTCTCATAAAACTGTTTTCTGTAACACAGGATCTTCCTCATGGATTCCCCCGCCTCCTGGCCCACGATTCTGTTGACCTTCATCCTGGAGAGTCTCTGGATGATGTCCTCAGTGTCCACATCCAAGTAAACGACCAGTCCGGTCTGTTTGATGTGCTGCATGGCCCCGGCGTGAAGAGGGTTCGAACCTGTCAGAGAAACGACACTCCCAGAGGCAGAGAAATTACACAGGGCTTGACCTTCTTCCTCCAGGAAACGCTCGCCGCCGACTGCTGCCAGCTTGGCCGCCACGGGCATCTTCCACGTCGCCTCCAAGACATCGTCATCGATATCAATGACAGGCAGTCCCAGTCTCCCGGCCAAAATCCTCCCCACTGTGGTCTTCCCTGCTCCGGGAGGACCCATGAGCAGGATGTTTGTGTCTCCCAGCAAGGAGGTCTTGGTGGACAACCATGACTGTGATGTGAGAAAAGGACTCAGGTAGCATCTGACAGCTTTTAGTGCAAGCCGCCTGGCAGTCAACAAACCCATTTAGCAGTGAGATGTAAGTGGTTTGTATCTTTTAAAGGTCAAATGAGGTCAAAGTGGATGGCGTAGATATACAGTGAAATTGCACCCACCCTAGATGACACTCTTGTTTTCTTTTCAAGCAAAATGTAAACAAAAGATTTTGTTTATAGCTACATCGCGTGTTGATGAAGTTGGCCTCAACCAAGCAGCTCCAAGTTCAACAGCCTTCCACGTGTTTTGCAGCCGGACAGTAGAACAAGTTAATGTTTGGCTTCAAACTCAAAATGTCGCGTCCATGTCCACATTTCTCCATGTATTTCTCTTCCACTCACATGACATAATAGCGATCCGAACTTCAGATCGGATTAAAATGTATTTAAAGAGTCAGTGTTAAAATATAGGTTTCGTTTATGCTCAGGCGGGTGAGCAGCAATGATGTTTACGTCTCAGCGCAGACGCTAGACCGCAACTACGGTGCACCTGAAGGGACATAAAGGATCGAGGTACTCGCATAGTCATAGGCGCTCTACTGTTACGAAAACTGTTCTTACAAAGTTCTCCTGGGACATTTCTTAAAGGGGGTCACAGAGATGAGCGATCTATCTGTTAGCGATAGATAAGGGATACTGAAAGTATAACTATATAGTGGATTACGATCTTTTTTGCTGCATTCAAGTGTTACTTGTAAGTTCCTATATCAGAGGAAGAAAGACGACTTAAATGGACTTTTACTCGGACTTAATAACATTTTGGAACCTGTGTGTGTATAACCTTGTGACAAAGCAGGTTTTGGTGTCTGTTTTATTGTCGAAATCAATAAGCCATAATGTCACAGAGCTACCTTTTGCTGCAGTGGCAGAATGAAGCAGATAAAATGCGCATCAGGCATATAATTGCTATTTTAAGATAAAACGAGATGAAACTATATTGATCGCTGTGGGGAAATTCGGTCATTGCAGCAGCAAAAGTAATATGATTAAGTAGAGGGGAAAGGCAAATAGAATATAAGAAAACTAGAATATAAAATAAGTAATACAAAACTGTAAAACATAAAATCATTAAATAAAAAAAAATAGTATATAAATAAGTGTGAGGTTCTATAAACATATCCTGGTGTCAATTTAAACAAGTTATCTAAACTGTATTGGTTGGAAATACGAGTATGAATTACTAACATGTATGAATGAAGTTACAGTTGTTAATCTATTTATTTAGTTGTTACTAGCAGTCAGGACTGCTTACGTGAATATGGATTAGCCTTCTAAAATGGAAATATGTACTATACATATACATTTAAGTAAGTATACGCCTTATGGGTCGTACTTAGATAGTTCAGACAGTTCAAGATAAGTTGAGATAGTTCAGACTGTCCTTGAATGCAGCATTTGCTCCCAGTAGTTGCCTAGCAACTGTATCACAGGGCGCATGTTGTCAAACAAACCTCGCTGACACTAGTTCTCATGTCGCTGGTCAAGTCCGCTCGCTTGCTAGCTGACATTTTCGTGTATTTTTGATCAGTTGTTCCTTTGCCTGGTTGAACTCATCCGCTCATTCAGCATGTCAGAAATCCTGTATCCACCAGAGAGCGTCTACAACCTCATGCCAAAGGAGGAGGTTAAAACTGAAAAACCACCAAGGTAATTTTAGAGCCTGCGCTAGCTAGCTGGTAAAGTCATAGAATATACCTGGGAAAAGTATGGAAAATGGAACATGTGCATGTAGTTTTGGAAATGTCATGAAAATTTGTTGATGATCTTTTTGGTTATCAGTGAAATGTTTAATGTCAAGCTTTGACATCAGAATCAGAAATGTCCTGATAGTATCGGTCCTAGTGATATTTGGAGCCAGATCAGATATCACATCAGATAGTCAATGTAGAGAATGATATTTGCCATTTGACAAATATTGGTTGCGGAAATTGTGCTTATATGTCAACGAAAAGTCATGGAATTTGATTAGTAAAAAGGTGTAGTTTAACTCTTAGCATTGTGTGTGGTTACACTGGTTATGCGTTGCAACCAAATGATGTCAAACCCATTTTCTCTTCCAAAAGTAACTAAAATTGGGGTTGATTTATTCCATATTAAGTGATATGAACAAAATGCATACCTTGAAAAAAAATCCTGTTATTGTTTTGTGGGCGCTATCAGTGCTTTGTCAATCAATTTTAGAATGATGTCTGTTGATTCATTCATGCCTTGTGTTTTTTGTGGGGTTTATATTTTATAATTTGGTGTTACACCACTAACAATTGGCAACACTTTAGTGTAATTTTGTTTTGCACGTAACTGCACTTGATGTCCTTGAGACTGCTGTGTTTAAATACCTGAAATCATTTCATTTGCTCTAACCTTGTTGTTTCTAAAGGTATATGTCCAAGTTTAGGACAACAGCTGTGCATGAGAACAAGTCAAATAAGGACCCAATGAGGACAATGGGACCAGCAAAAGCAGAGGTGCCGTCCCCAGAGAAATACCTACGGAAGCATTCAAAGGAGCCCAAACTGCCTGAAAGTGAGCAGCACGTTCTTCTACAGACTGATTCATTTGCGTGTGGTTGCATCTTTGAGCAGTGATTTAGTCATTTTCTCAACTGATTTTCTTACATTCATATTTCTAGAGAAACCGTGCTCAAAAGTTTGCGAAAACACCGGCATTCTGAAGAAACCAGACGTTCCTGCGAGGACGGACAACCCGCTCATGGGCATTCGTACCAAAAAGGACTTTGTAAAGACAAATGTCCTTGAGAATGTCATGGCAGTGCCAAGGAGGCCACAGCCTATCGTTGCAGACACCAGTAGGGGGTCCAAGCAGCTCCTTGAAAATTCAGGACTTGTCCCTAAGTACATTAAGAAGAAGGTAGGACTCTGAAGTAAAGCTATAAGGCTGTTTGAATCCAGATAAATCCAGAAAAAAACTTTCTCCTCTTCTCCTCAGTGGTGAAATGATCCATCTTTTGTGCCTGATTCCAAAGCTCAATTGGTTGTTGTCCTTTTGCCTACCTGCAGTATTATGGAGAGATACCCGAGTACCTTCAGCAGCGCAATGAGGAGGCCAGGAGGGCTCAGGAGGAGTACAACAACTATGTTAAGGAACAGATGAAGCAGGGGGCCATGAAACTGCTCTCCGAGGAGGAAAAACAGAGCATCCTCAAGGTACCCGACCACACGGAGACACAATGGCACAATGCCGTTTTCTTACACGGGATCTGGAAAAGTCTGGAAGAGCATGGGAAATTGAACTTGAGAAGTTTGGGGGATTTTACCAAAAATACTGTTGTTCACTCCCAATGTACATATAAATAAAAAACAAACATTCAAATCCAGTCAAGAATTAAATGTCTATAAAAAGTCGGCTCAGGGTGTAAAAGGGTGTAAAAAAAAAGGGTGTAAAAGCGTGTAAAAACCAACACTATACCAGTGTTATAGAACTCCACACCCATCAGAGTTAATTTAACCCTTTTAGATATTTTAAGAATATAATAATATAATAACTGACTCTCTTGGGCATTAGCTGGTTACCGGATGAAAGGCCAGGGCTTGAATCCTGGCAGTTACTTCCTCAATAATGTACTGTGACACTCATTCCGATGTGATATCGACGGGTTTCCCCACATTGGTTCTCCTCCATCCAGGGCCTGAAGGAGAACTGGGAAGAGCTGCATCACCAGTACCAGGGCCTCTCGGTTGTCACGGATACCATATCGAAAAAGTCCCACAAGGAGCGCCTGGACCTGGCCATGAAGCAGTTGGAGAGCGACATCGGTGTCATCGAGAGGTTCAAGACCATCTACGTAGCCAACAACTGAGACATTTTAACCTCTTTAAAAAAAGGAGAGAGCAGATGCTTCACTTGATCACATATATGTCGTGACTTCTGCCACATGGGTTTGGGCAAAATAAAATTCTGTGCATATATTTTCACAATTTACCCAATGGTCTGTTTAAATAAAACTCTGTTCCAGCTGCATCTAGTTTTGTGAGATTTCAATTTCTTATCAAAAATAAAATTTTTGATAAAAAATTGATAATTGTGTCAGCCTACATGTAAAGGTCTTTGTTATTACTAAAGGAGACACCCACCTTTAGAAACAAGTAGCAGCACCTAGCCTCCTCCTCCAAAAGTTACCCTACTGTATTTTAAAGGACAGTTAGTTAGACTGGATCTATATTTTAGAGCTATTGAATACTGAACTCCAGCTAATGATTGATTGACTGGTTTCTTTTTTTCTTTCTGTCTTTCTTGCTTGCTTCCTTGTTTCCTTCTGTCCTGTCCTAGCTTTTTTGGAAGAGAACTCCTCATTTGTGTAGGCTATGTGCTCTGAGGCTTAACCTTTAAAGTTGCTGTTTTATTGTGACTGAATACAATCTGCTGTCAAATGGTTATTGGCGCTCTCCCAGTTGAGACTATGATGCCACCACGGGCCAACAGAGTCACATGAAGCTGATTAGCTGCAATTCAAACGCCTAATTGTGGCCCTCCTTATCCATTCTCCGCCAGTGAAACAACCTCGTCCTTTCACACAAATGACTCAGGCGTGATCCCGGTAACATGTGGCCAGGCCTTACGGATACCTTGTGAACTATTTGTCTTTTTGTTTGGTGCATTTTCGCTCGAAAACAGGCAAAAACGGTAAGCGATGTATTGGCAATAAGTGAAATGTCCCTTAGCCTGTTAGTAGTTCAACGGAATTACTACTAATGTACTGTAGGATTTTAATGATTTATCTGTCTCTGAATTATGTCTGCTTGAATAGTATTTTGTGGCAAAACGGTCTTCCTATTCCTAATGATACATCACTGTAATAACTTATAGGAACTTGAAGTGTGTCTGTAACGCTCCATGTAGCATCTGCATCATGCTTCATAGTACTTTATCTCCTATGGTATCACTACAATATTTCTATATAGTAACTTCATTTATAGCTTTAATTCACTTGTAGTTTTGCTGTGACATTTGTCTAGTATCCATCTAGAATGTATCATGGATGCTACCAGGGGTTAAAGTGGGATTTGGCAGGTGGGGGAACCCTAAGATCCGGTGTAGCGGTGCAGCGGGGGAAAATGACTCACCCCATAATAGTTATTGTTTATTTATTATTTAAGACATTTCACAATATGAATGACCCAGATATTATAAGCTTATAAGCTTGGTCCAATAATGGTCCACAGAACATTTGGTAGCAATCGGACCTACGGTTTAGGAGGAGATGAAACAAATGTGTTTTTCAAAAAAATAAAAATGGCGGAAAATCTAGTGAGGCGGACTTTAGTGGTTCTTGAGGCTTTTTTGTAGAGCACATTGATCTGGACTTCTGTGTCAAATTTCAAGTCAATCGGAGTCATGGTGTGAGGGGCACGGCCTTTCAAAAATGGGCCTTAATTACAGCGTCACCATCTGGCCGATTGGGTTCATGTTTCTTGGGAAGCATTTGCACATCATTTCCAGTTATTGGGCCAAGTTTTGAGCCGCGGTATAAGAAAAATAAACCGGCAGGAAAACAATAGGGCTAACCCGGCAGGAAAACAATATAACAAGAGAGCCGCTCTATTTCTGTAGGCAATATAAAGAGTTTTGGTTCCAAAATGAGATATCCACCATCCACCAAATGACACTCTTTAAAATAATTGATGGCACAAAATTAAAACAAAGAATAATAGATCCCTTGGTTTATAAAAATAAAAAACACTTTACAGACAGGATGCTCCATTTTTAGAGATATTGAATGATAACTCCTCATATGTAGTGAGTTTAAACACATTTAATAGACTATGACAATAAGCATCACAGTTCAACTGCGATTTACATTAGAGGATTTGCTGTTCTTCTTTCGCGTAAATATACGGAAGAGCCAAGAGAAGCAGCCAGAATTCTTCCTCTGTTTCTGTGGTTTTGCAGAGGTGATCTCGGCGTTGGAGAGATCAAGTCCTGCAGTGTTGAGCCCTTGGACAAAGTCAGATTGAGTATTGACTTCTTGGGACAGGCAGCATGGAGTCTGATTCATTGTGTTCAGGCTGGTTTGATCCTTGATCTTAGGCAGCAAAGCGTTTGGCGTATTGGTATGACAGGTCAGGACCTTGTCTACAGCTTTGACATCCTGGAAAGCTGGATGCTTGATCTCCTGAGTCAGACTGTGCAGAGCCTGGATCTCCTCAGCATCTCTGAGCAGGTCGGATGGACTTTCGGCGTCCTGGGCTGGACGGCCGGATGGTTCAGCGTCCTACCTCTCCTACCTCTCGTAGCTCCTCCGTAGCTACAAGAGGTACGTCTTTCTCCGTGGGAGATGGGTCTCTATCTTCTAGAGCCAAGAGATGTTTGTGCACCTCGGAGTCTGCGTTAACTGCTGGTTCCCAAATGTGGAGACTCTCAAGTTCACAGGTAGATCCGGAGTCCGTAGCTATGAGAGGTACGTCTTCCTCTGTGGGAGATGGGTCTCTATCTTCTAGAGCCAAGAGATGTTTGCGCGCCTCGGAGTCTGCGCTAACTGCTGGTTCCCAAATGTGGAGACTCTCAAGTTCACAGATAGATCCGGAGTCCGTAGCTACGAGAGGTACGTCTTCCTCTGTGGGAGACGGGTCTCTATCTTCTAGAGCCAAGAGATCTTTGTGCGACTCGGAGTCTGCGCTAACTGCTGGTTCCCAAAAGTAGAGACTCTCAAGTCCACAGGTAGATCCGTAGTCCGTAGCTACGAAAGGGACGTCTTCCTCTGTGGGAGACGGGTCTCTATCTTCTAGAGCCAAGAGATGGTTGTACGCCTCGGAGTCTACACTAACTGCTGGTTCCCAAAAGTGGAGACTCTCAAGTCCACAGGTAGATCCGTAGTCCGTAGCTACGAAAGGGACGTCTTCCTCTGTGGGAGACGGGTCTCTCTCTTCTAGAGCCAAGAGATAATTGTACGCCTCGGAGTCTGCGCTAACTGCTGGTTCCCAAAAGTGGAGACTCTCAAGTCCACAGGTAGATCCGGAGTCTATGATGGGCTGAGAAAATGGGGACAGGGCAGAGTTGAGCTCAACAGCCTCAGCGTATCCGGAGATAGAGGCTGGAGCATAAACATATCCCCTCTCGTCATCACCTCTAAGGGCGTTAAGGTGAATGACATGATCCATCCATGCTGGTTCCAAAAAGTGGAGACTCTCAAGTCCACAGGTCGATCCGTAGTCCGTAGCTACGAAAGGGACGTCTTCCTCTGTGGGAGATGGGTCTCTATCTTCTAGAGCCAAGAGATGGTTGTACGCCTCGGAGTCTGCACTAACTGCTGGTTCCCAAAAGTGGAAACTCTCAAGTCCACAGGTAGATCCGTAGTCCGTAGCTACGAAAGGGATATCTTCCTCTGTGGGAGACGGGTCTCTATCTTCTAGAGCCAAGAGATAATTGTACGCCTCGGAGTCTGCGCTAACTGCTGGTTCCCAAAAGTGGAGACTCTCAAGTCCACAGGTAGATCCGGAATCTGTGATGGGCTAAAAAAAATGGGGACGGGGCAGAGTTGAGCTCAACAGCCTCAGCGTATCCAGAGATAGAGGCTGGAGCATAAACATATCCCCTCTCGTCATCACCTCTAAGGGCGTTAAGGTGAATGACATGATCCATCCATGCTGGTTCCCAAAAGTGGAGACTCTCAAGTCCACAGGTCGATCCGTAGTCCATAGCTACGATAGGGACGTCTTCCTCTGTGGGAGATGGGTCTCTATCTTCTAGAGCCAAGAGATGGTTGTACGCCTCGGAGTCTGCACTAACTGCTGGTTCCCAAAAGTGGAGACTCTCAAGTCCACAGGTAGATCCGTAGTCCGTAGTTACGAAAGGGACATCTTCCTCTGTGGGAGACGGGTCTCTATCTTCTAGAGCCAAGAGATAATTGTACGCCTCGGAGTCTGCGCTAACTGCTGGTTCCCAAAAGTGGAGACTCTCAAGTCCACAGGTAGATCCGGAATCTATGATGGGCTGAGAAAATGGGGACAGGGCAGAGTTGAGCTCAACAGCGTATCCGGAGATAGAGGCTGGAGCATAAACATATCGCATCTCTTCAAGATCATTGGCTGAGATGTAAGCCACGAATTCGTCGTCATGATCATGATCCATCCATGCTGAAAGAAGTGAGACAAGGTATGTCAGCATGTTAGCAAAAACAGAGTTTCAGTTATAAAACATTTAGCTTAATCTTTTATCATACACTCTATAGTTGAGACAATTAACCAGGCAGTAAAGTAACTGGTTAGATAGTAAATCTGTATAAAAAGGAAAAATAGAGGTAGATTTGTAAGCCCATATGGAAAAGATTTGTGGCGCCCCCTATTGGCCAATTTCAAGATAATTTTACAAACTTAGTTCAACATAAATAAGTTTTGTGATGATTGGACAAACCCATTGATTTATGGCACAATTTGCGCCAGGCCCACGCTCTTGTTCAGCAACGCCATCACCCCCTATTGGTCAATTTCAAAAACATTTTGGGGGCATGTTTCAACAGCTTAATTAAAAATATCCACCAAGTTTGGTGATGTTTGGACAAACTGTCATTGATTTATGGCCAAATTTGCACCAGGCCCATGCACATGTTTGGAACTGGTGGCGCCCCCTACTGAGCGATTTCAAAATAGTTTTACACACGTGGTTCAACATTGTTATGAAACATATCCTGCGAGTTTTGTAATGATTGGACAAACAATTTCTGATTTATAGTCTGATTTGTCTGATCTTTTGCATTTGTAGCGCCCCTAGTGGTCGATTTGAATGAAACTTTCAGGATATGTTTCAGGTACTTGTGTGGACATATTCTGCAAGTTTTGTGATGATTGGCCCAACGAGGTTCGGGGGTTTGAACCCTAATAAACCGGCACAAACTAGGGTTTGAACCCTAATTATTCAGGTGAACCAGTTAGCTCCAACTGTGTGATGCTATGAATACATTTTTATTATTCAGTTTATATAAATGCTCTACATTTCTCTGAAAAGTGATAAATAAATATGATCATTCTATAAATTGATGCAAGTCAATTCATCAGTTACCAGGCCGTGGATGAGCCAGGAATAGTAGCAGTCAACACAACATGGTATTAATCGCATCAGTATATGATTTATAGTATATATTTGTGGTATCTAGAATCACATGTCAAGACAGCAACGTTTTTAATCAACATTTTAAACAGGCACACCAATGGCGAACCCAAGGCTAGCGTTATTTTACAATAACAATCTTACGGATATTTATTGTCAGCCTGCTGTATCATCACAACCTCTTCAGTTGAATCTAATGAAGCAATAATGTCTGCAAAGCAATGGAAATAGTTGGAGTATATCGTCATCTCCACGCATGAACCCGGACGGAATGATGTTGAGTGTGGGGGCGGGGCCGGGGGTGATTTGTTGAGTGAGTATCTCGATGGCATCAGCTGGAAGGAACGACAGGCTGCAGCACACGGAAATGAACTCGCTTGACATTATTATGTATGAAACTGCCAATCAGATTTATTTACTTATTAATCGAAGGTGCCAGGAACGCAGTTCCGGATCGTTCCGGCCCACTTTAACCCCTGGATGCTACCATCTTTCCTACAGGTTAAAATGTACATGTCAACCCTCTCAGCCTCTTCCTAGAGAGGAAACTATTCACTGTCTGGTCTGGACTCTTTCATCGTATGGGTTTTTACTTCTCCGAAAGGGTCCTGTCCTGCTTCACTGACTTTTCCCCCTACGAAAGTCGGCAAGCCCTATAACGAAAAAACTACGTTGAATTTCACTTACCCAAACAGATGTCCGTAATCCTTCACTTGTCTACTTCCTCCCCCGATGGCACGCGCTACATCTCCTATGCACAAATAAACTTTTAGACTTTGTTTAAGACAGGTATACCGCAAATTTCCAATGTAAATCAAAGATGGCTGACAGACACCTCGAATTCTTCGTTGGTACTCTACTTCCGCACAATATGCACGCTGCTGCCACCAGTGGTCGAAAGGCAGACTTTTCAATTACTTTTCTTATAGCGTAGGTGCGCGACTTGTATTAACTTGACAGAATCGAAAAAAATTAAATCTAAAAAATGTCTGCGCCAAGATGTTAGAACTGCAAAGCGGACCACCGGTGCCAGCAGCTTGCAACTCGAAAGAAAATTGCCGAAGAAGAATTTGAGGTCTGTCAGCCAGACTTCATTACAATGGAGATGTTGGAGTATACTTGTCTTTAACAAAGTCTACAAGTGTATTTGTGCACAGGAGATGTAGCGTGTGCCACTGCGGTGCAAGTAGACAAGTGAAGGATTACGGACATCTGTTTGGGTAAGTGAAATTCAACGTAGTTTGGGAGAGGTAAACAACCCATACGATGAAAGACTCCGAACGGGTCCTGTATCAGAGCTAGTCCAGTGCATGTGTTTCTATGTATTTCCATTGTAGTCTACTGAAGTCCATCCCTGTCATGTTCTGAACAGTTTCTTTCTCTAAGTGAAGACCATCTTCATCATCAACATCACTAGAGATGGAAAACAAAGGGATGAATGGAGGAATTGTGGTATGTTGAACACAAGCCCAAGTCCAGCCCAAATGTCTGGTGCCCATGAGCACACATTTAGATCTTGTCAGTATATTAAACTGCTGTTCCAGTAAAATGGCAGTAAACATTTAAAGTATGTAACTTATTCTGACATTTAAAATTGTGTTTCATTTGAATAGAAATGTTTTTGCTCCCTGGATGAATTCCTTCTGTTTTAAATTAATTGATTGAAATATATATTATATTATTTTTATATTTCAAGGTCGATTCAATGTTAGTCTGCCATCTGGGAGAGCCACAAATTTGACCAAAAAGTTATTTTTGACAAAAAATATGTGTTGTCATTATTGTTTTTTCTACTTAACACTAGAAAGTTCCAGCTATGGTCAATTGACAGCTGTTTTTAATTTTGGTTTTGAAAAATCTCAGCTTTCAAAATGTCTTTCCATTTCTTTTCCTAGACCCAATTCCAGTACAAACCAATGTTGTAACAGTTCTGATTAGATTATTGCTGTCCCTTCCAGTGTTAAACATGACTCTTTCTGAGCCCCTGTCACACATTGCATATGGATGTAGCTCCGTGCCTAACAGCATGTTCTCTACCCCAGATAAAGGATGACTGGCCAGGGTACAGTCTGGACCTGTTCACCTACCCAGAGCACTACCACGAAGATATAGAGAGCGTTTACATTCCACATGGGGTAATCATGGACAGGTAACAAGTAACAGAGTACAAACTACAGTTATTGTAGGCTAAAGAAAACAGCAGTAGGGCAACCATGTTAATGTTGAGGGTGAGAAAGTCTTTTTACATCCAAATAAATCTATTTACAATAATGGTCTAAAAGAAAAATGAAACATGCCTGATGATCTGGTGAAAAGAGGAGCCCCAATACTGTTGGGTGGTCAATTTTCCCTGTCCACGGTCTTAAAGGTCCCATATTATTCAGTTTTCATGATGTTGTTTTCAAATGTACTATGGCTCAGGATAAGTATAGTGTTCTTCACAATGTTTTACAAATAAATGTAGTTAAAAGTTGAATTGAATTAGCTAAATGGAATGAATTTGAAGTCCTCGCAATACTGGACCCTGATTGGCCACCAACACCAGCTCCTCTAATTCAAACTTTATCACTCAAACAAAATAAAATGTTAATAATGTCTTCATTAAACAACGTTGATCATATATGTATATAAATGGAGGGAATTTAGAATTCTTTGACCTTTGTTTTTTTTGTTTTTTTCTTGGTGATGTACCTGTAGTGACATGAGTTTCTCCTGTAGGATAGAGCGCTTGGCCCGCCACATCATGGATGACATTGGGGACCATTACATAGTGGTGCTGTGTGTGCTGAAGGGAGGCTACAAGTTCTGCTCTGATCTGCTGGAATTCATCAAGGTTCTCAGCCGCAACTCCAACAAGTACCTTGAGACCAGGGTGGAGTTTATCCGTCTGAAGAGCTACCTGGTGGGTGAACTGCAGTGAACAGTACGCTGATATACAAAGCAGGCTGTAATGTAAGACGAACAAGTTAAATGTCCTTCTTGGACTGAGCTAAACTTGGAGACAATGAACTGTCTAATTCTAATAATAAAAAAAAAAAAGCCAGGTTTTAAGGATCTTTGGGAGTAACAGTAAGTTGGACAATTGTGCTCCCCGAGTGCCTTCTAGTTAAAATGTGTTTTAATTTCTTTTTGGTTGGATTTCTGAAATATCATCTCAAAGACATTTTCAGTGTTTCTAACCCATCTAACACATCTAACTAATCCTGTCCTCAATAGGCTGGTAGGACAGTAACCATGTGAGTGTTGCCACCAGATGTCACTGTTTCATTTTTAGTAGGGAAAGCACACACCCAGGCAGGACACCTCAAGGACGATTCGTCCTGAAGTGGCCACAAAGTGCAGGTTATGAAAATACCAGGCTGCTACATCTTCATCTCCTGTCCCTCCGCAGCAGAAGGGAGGACTCCCGATCTTTCATTTCATTTCATTCATTTGGTTTCATTAGGGGTTTAAGTAGCTGCGGGATATGGGAAGGCCTGAATTGATCATGCATCGTCTTATGCCTCAACAGCTCAGTTCGACAAGTCCTAGGTCATATTGTAATATCACCCAATTTCAAATAAGACAGATTTGTGCTGCTCTATAGCACAAAATGACCATAATATATCTGGTAGGGTTGTTTTGATGCAAGTAGTACTCACTATTACTATGCTGAGGACAGCGTCTGAGCAATGATGTTGTTAATCAGTCTCACTGCTCACAGTGGAGTCATGTGACCCGCCCCCAGGGACAGGATTTTGTCCATGTGGCTGCCTCTCTCATCTCGGTAATGCATTTGCAGCAAACCAATTCTAACTTCAAAGCTGGGGGCCACTTTTCTGACAGGGAAAGAGTCTGGGTCTTTGTTCATGTGAGGGCTAATATTGTGTGGTCATGCAGTGGTAGCCGTTGTAGAAGTCCATCTTCATGCATTTATCCTGCATCCGTGCTGCAGACAACTCTTTCTTGAACGTAAAATCAAATTAATAAACTCTAGTGTCTCTCAGATTATTCCTTGTACGTTCTGGTGGCTGAAAAACTGCAACCACCACATTTTTCCAAAGAATTCCTCTGGGGATGGAGCAAAGCTGCAGCAGTAGTTCAGCAAGCATGCAGTAAAAAGTAGGGCTGGTACAGCTACTTACACCAATGTGAGTGAGTGCAGTTGCATCACATTCATCATCTGTTTTGTTCTTCTCTCACCAGAATGACCAATCAACAGAGGACCTGCACATCATAGGAAGCCGAGATCTGTCTTTCCTGCATGGAAAAGTGTGTATCGCTGAGCATGTTACTGGTTATCAAAGGCACATTATTAGAGGGGAGGGGGCTCACAATTCCAGTTTCAGTAGCTTGAAACTATCCCGGCCACAAGAGGGAGCCAGCTGTCAGGAGGTGATAGTAATCTTCAAAATGACTGAGAGTGAACACACACACAAACACACACTGGTGGTTCAGACAGGTGAACAGCAGAGAGAGAGAGAATATGCCTATGGACAGGGTTGGGTACTTTAAAAATGTATTCCATCAAAATTGTAATCACTAACGTAATCCAAGGGATTACCCAAACTCTGTAAAGTAGTCTGATTACTTTCCGTTGCTTTCAGATTACTTTGCCATATGTGAGAAATATTCACTGCAGTAATCCTCACAATTTTCACAAGTATCTCTATTGGAACACATTCTTTTTTAGGTTACATAACAGTATACAGGTCCATTGTTTTTCTATTGAGATGGTCCGTTACTGCCCCACCCTGCCTACCGACCAAAAGATATAATGTGTTCCCCTATATACTCTGTCCTACATTTGAGTCTTTTTCCTCACAACCGTCCTCTTTGTGCACACCTCATGAGTGTCACTTTGTTAGTGCGGTTTGCCCCTCACCAGCGTGGCAGTGAATCAGACATTTAGGCCAGAGGAATGTTCCCACAAGGAAGGCAGATTTGCTGACTGTTCATCTCTGTTAAGTTCCAGTAGGGAGGACTGAGGAGTCCACAGAGGAGCAGGGCCGCTGAATCACGAGGAAGTATTTCAAATTATTTCTCTGAAACGGGCACGAGACAGAAAACTGACACACTCGAACACGCACTTACGAGTACAAACACAGACTCGAAAACAATATTTTCCACTGTTGAATTTCCCCATATAAATAATAATAAACATATGAGTTGTAAATAAATAGTATTAAATGTAATAAGAATAAAAATAAAATAAAAACAAGCCTGTAAAAGTGGGTTTTTAATAGAGATTTAAAAGAAGAAACTGAGCTGTCAGAATGAGTAGTGAGCTGAGGTAAAAAGGTCAAAGAGAATAAAAACTGTTTGCTCAAGAAAGGTTGACACACACCCCGCAAAGACAACATCAATCACCCCAGTTTAGATGTTTGTTTCTGCTGCTCTTATTACATGATGGAAATGTTAAAAACGCAAACCTCCCACAAAGTCTCACATGTCTCAAGAAACTAGTCAGTGGTGATTATTAGTCATCGGCTCAGTCTTCGCAGGCTTTTAAAAGATAATGAGTTTGTGCCAGTGGTCTAGGTTGCCCCTGGTTTCTGCACACACAGTCAGCGTAGTTGGAGAATACCAGGACTTGTTTTCCTACCTTGGGAAGACTCTATTTGCTGCCATTCATTTTAGTTTTGTCAAAGTTTCTCTGTGTCATTGTTATTTCATCAGTGGAAGAAATGGAAGTCTCTGCCAAAAACAATGTGGCCTTACAAACTTTATTGTTGCATCCATGTCTAAGATCGGGTTTAAAGTTTGTATTTTAAAGACGAGTAAATGTTCAAACATGTAATTGCATTGCAGACTGATTGGGGAAATCTAAACTAGGAGTAGACGGTAGTAAATAACTCTGAATGACACCAGTATTCTCCTAGATTGTGGTATACCAACAACAACATTCAGTTAAAGCGTATTCATCCATGCTGTAAAGTATTTACAATGTCAACATAGTAAAAAAATAAATGTTATGTTGGGAGTGTGAGGTGGTAAGGGGAACCTCTCCGGCCAGCAGCGTTCACCAGCAATGTTGGAAGAAGCGACGTTTCCAATGGAATTCCAATTGGCCAATGTCTCTTTGGATGCATAGCGCTCGGCTTTCCTAATCCCGGGTGTCATTGCGGTAATATGAGGAGTTAAATTTTGAATTTAGCACAGCCATAAATATGGAACCCATGCATGTGGCTTGGGGGGGGGGGGGGCAGGGGGGGTTGAATTATCGAGACCAGACCTGAAAAATGATCTGATTCTGAATTTTTCTGCACACGGTCGCATTCCTCCTGTCCCTCCACAGCAGAAGGGAGGACTCGCTATTTTTCATTTTGGGATTGGTTTTAGTCGTTTTAAGTAGCTGTGGGATAGGGGAGGACTTGAATTGATCACGCATTGTCTTGTGCCTCAACACATCAAGTTTGAAGTCATGTTGTAATGTCACCTGCTTTCTTAAAGAGGCAATAAGTGAGAATTGTGCTGCCCCAATAGCACAAAATGACAATAAGAGGTTGAAGGGGTTGCTGATCAATACCAATGATTACTTCAGGTGGAGAGGTCAATAAAGGTCCTTAATGCCCCTTTAAGTGTAATGTAAAAAATTGCTGATGCACAGTTGTTGTCTGACTGGCTGTGTTTTGACAGTATGCAGCAAAAGCAGGTTAGTTATGTTGTTTCTCCACACATGTCCTCCTCTACTCTCTTGGGTGTTGCGTAACAGCGTTCAGGTGTGGACCGAGGACGCTGGCCGGGCGCCTGCATTCTCTCC
Source organism: Hoplostethus atlanticus (assembly GCA_034670405.1). Lineage (NCBI taxonomy): Eukaryota > Metazoa > Chordata > Actinopteri > Trachichthyiformes > Trachichthyidae > Hoplostethus > Hoplostethus atlanticus. Next base: position 2,563,758 of record JAXDDX010000041.1, on the reverse strand, counting down.
GATCACTCTCCCCGAACCATAGATACTCTCCGCTTGCTCTCACAAAGAGCCCCATACACCCAGCCAAGGGAACAAGGAGTCACTTGAAACCCCCGCAGCAGGGAGATTGTGCAACCCCTGGACACTCGCAAGAGACTTTTTGACTCACTGCAGACACAAATGCTCATTATTGGGAGAATATGAGAAGTCTGTTTTGGTTAAGGCACTGGCATTGTTGCCATAGTTACAGCCTCCTAAGAAGTGTAAATGTCTTAGAAGCAACAGTTCCAAGCTTCAGTCTACTCTGCGGGGTATTGTAAAGTTGACGTTTAACAAATTAATTTCTGTTTTTGTGTTTTTTCTTTACATGTTACCAAGAACGTGCTGATTGTTGAGGTAAGTGTTTGAGTGTGTTGAGTAAACATAATCTCGCTGCCGTCTGCCCCAACCTGCAGTAATGCCATCATTATGGTTAAAACCAGCCAATGAAAAAGCGAGTGTCTCCTCCATATGACTGTTTGATGCTATTGTTACCTCAAAGTGTTGGCAGTCCTCTTAGTGTCTTGTTGACGGAGAAGCCGTTGTGCCACATCGCTCTTGCTCTTGTGTACAAGAAGGACGGCCGAGAACAAGGCCCTCTTCTCTTGCAGATCATGTTTCAGTTGGGGAAGTTTCTGCATGAGCATGAGCACCGTATCACAAGTTCCTTTTGCCCCAGATGTAGATGTAAAAACAACACTTCTATTGAAATAAAGATCATGTAAAGATCAATGTCTGTGACTTTGTGCACCGCGTATTCACAACACAGTCAGATATTACACATACTACTAATTGTAAACTCTAGCAAAAAAAATCGGGCAATAATTGAGAAAAGAATATTTACCATAGTCTACAGATGAAATCATATTCTGTCATCCAGCTAGACTTTCCCTCCCTCCTCATCTCTCCTTTTCTTTTGCTCTCTTCCCCTCCCTTAGGCGATAGTCGATACAGGAAAGACCATGAAGGCCCTTCTGAAGCATGTGGAGACCTTTCAACCCAAGATGGTCAAGGTCGCGGGGTGAGTCAGTTTTCCAGTCGTCTCTCTCTCTCTCCAGGGGAAATGCCAAGCGTCTGACGAGCACGAGATATCGCTCCTCCGCAGCCCTTATCTCCTGCCCGTGGTCTGTTCCTCTGCACTCCGAGACCGTAGAGACAAGATACACATCTGCCCTTGCACTTAGCTAATGTTGAATGCTTGTTTCCTTCTTTATGTGCAACACTGGTTAAATATTATCACGCTGCATAAATGTAGTAGGGGGGCCAGTTCCCGATGTTACTGATTGAGACAACGCTGCAAAATAATATCCATCTTAACAAGTCATTTAGTCTAGTCAATCAAATTTTTCTTAAAACAAAACGGAATATGGCAGATCGCTCCACCAGTATGAAGAAAATGACACTTGACTCAAGCAGATTAAAGATAAGATTAAAAATTCAGTATCAGATTAAGAGACCTACTAAAATGGATATAAACTGTGTGATACATTTGAATAGTTCAGTTTAGAGACGTTGCAAAATGAGGAATTTACCATTTGAAAAATATGACATCTACAAAATAAAAGTTCTGGTACTTTTTGTAGAATAGATAATAGATATTTTTTATGTCTTTGGTTAACAAAAGGATAATACTTTTACAGACTGGATCCTCTATATATTAGAGATGTTGAATGGTGAACTTTTAAGTAATTCTTTTCCAAAATAGATGACTAGCATTTTGGAAACTGACTTTTCATTTGACATACGATTCAGAGCGAAGTTAACGCCACTGATGGGAGTACTGTGATTTGTGTTTCAGTCTGCTGGTGAAGAGGGTCCCTAACATGGTGGAGAGTCTGACAGACTGTAAGTGCCTCTGGTTATAATATCCTGCATCCCACTGTTCCACTTAGCCTTATCTGGGGATGATTATCTTCCATGGGGAGTGAATGTCATGTGAATGCCATGTCTTGTCAGGTACAGTGAATATCATGTGTGTTACAGCATTTCCCAGAGCCAAAGTGGTTGTTAAGCAAATGGTGGTTGCACTCTTTGAAATGCTCTACAATTTTCAAACAAAGTTTCAAAGTGCTGTGTTTCATCTGAGGTATGCAGCATGAGAATGTTTATTGACCTGATATTGCCTCCTCCAATAAGTCTTGAATCAAAATATTACTATTAAACAGGGCTGCGTAATAAATTGAAAAAAGATCTAAATCGCGGTATTGATTATTGGTCAGCCTGTGTCAAGGAAAGAGCAGGTCACCTCAATTATAATATGATTTTGTTGTCAATATCCTGCAGCCCAAGCATTTAGACTGTATTTTTAACCTTTACTTTACTCTCAACATACAGTCATGCTTGAAAGTTTCTGAACCCTACAGGGGGTGGTCATTATTTCATACAGAGGAATAACCTTATAACCTCAAATCTAATGAAGATATATCTCAAATAAATTTTCATTTTTTATTCAATGAAACTGCTTTATTCAACAAAAACTCGTGTGCAAAAATATGTGAACTGATCAGTCAATTTCCTCAATAAAAAACATATGAAATTGGTAAATATAGATTTATTTCAGTCAAGAAAAGGTTGATTTGGATTAAATAATAATAATAATTGCACAAGGGGTTCACACATTTTTAAGCATGACTGTATGTGTCTGTTTGCTTTGATAGATGTCGGATTTGAAATCCCCAACCGCTTCGTCGTCGGTTATGCCTTGGACTACAACGAATATTTCCGTGACCTGAATGTAAGTCTGAGTCGGCCGTCGCTGCTGCACTGCACATGACCTTTTGAAGAGCTATGTGAAATGGATGAAAGAGACGGGAGTGGAGAGTAAACACAGTAAATCAAAGAGACGCACACTCCTCTCCCTGAAACCTAAACTCACCCAACAGGTATCCGGAGGAAAATTTAACACCCAGGCAAATCAACTCAAATCACTTGCCCAGTGTATCTGTGTGAGTCTGTGTGGGTGGCTGGTGTGTGTGTGGTGTGTGTCTGTCTTTGTTGGGCAAAAGAATGAAGTAAAAGCCCCGCACACGGACAGAAAGGCTAGACAGGATGCCTGCAGGTTTAATTATGTTATCTAACCTCAAGGCCTCAAACGGTCTTAATAGAATTTAACGGTTAAATGTAATGTTTTAAGTCTTAAATTCAGTTTTAGTGGTCATAAAAATGTTGTGTTCTTTGGTGCACTATTGAGAAACTAGTCCAGTCATATAGACTGGACGTTTTTTTCCAATGTGAAATTGGTCTTATATTTCATTCTAACTTCAAAAGGTCTTAAAAAGTCTTAGATTTAAGTTGATGAAAGCTGCAGACACAATAGCTAGAGAGACTCTTCAGATGCAAAAACAATGTGATTATTATTGACATGGTGGAAAAGTGACAAAAAGTGCAAAAGTGTATATTTCAGTGCCCATCACTAATGCTGATGATGATGTCACTTTTTTCAGTTTCAGTTTTTCAGTTTCAGAGCTTCTGGACTGTCACAAATTTTTCTCTTTTATTTTTCTCATCGTGTAAAAACATTTTTTTTTTTTGCATCTGAAGAAGAATCTATTTTTCTTCATTAATTTGTTCTTACAGCTTTACTGGTGGCTCACTGCCGGTTTTCTATTCTGCCAGGTAGTTAATTGCATTCAGCTGCCGTCCCAGTTCTAAATCGTTCCCGATTAGACTGGCAGAATGAAAACTACCTTGCAAAACAAAAAACCCAGCAGTACTCTGGGCCCTGAGGATGAGACTTGAGAACCACTGCTCTACACTGTTGTCTTTGTTGGGCCCATAACACTGTGTCTCCAGTGCCAGAACCCCTACCATGTCAGCTTGAACTCAGCAAGTGTAAAGGCAAAATAGAGACCCGCACACTAGCAAAGAAACTGGAGTGTCCATTTGGTTGCTGCAAGATCACATTATTTAATCCACCACTAAAAGGTAAATCTGAAGTGCTCTGCCTCCAGTCTCATGTGAAACGTTGCGCCCAGACTAACTTCCACTGCTGTGTGTGTGTATGTATGTGCACGTGTGTGCACGCAGCATGTACTGTATGTGTGTTGGCATGCATCTCTCTGGTCTGTCTGAGCTTTTTTTTTTTTTTCGCGGGATTCATTACAAAAGTTGGAAGGAGGGTGACCAGTGGAATGTAAGGGTTAGGATCTGCTTATCTGGCAGAGTCAAAGCTTCCCCTCTTATCTCTCTTTATCCTATAGAAGAAATATGAGTTGACCCCCCTGGGGCACTCACAGTTAGATTAAGACGTCATATCTTTATAGATTAACTTTCCAGCTTTAAAAATATGGCCAGCTTCAGCCTTCCATATATGGCATATAGAGAGTATTAAAACATGCTGGATCTCTCCTTAGTGAAGGATGTTAAAATATAGTCATCCTATATAAATATTTTGCCCTTGTGAGATGCAAAAGCAGACTGATTAATATCTAGTCTTAAAACAAGACGGATTGAAACATATTTCAGAGAATTCCTATAAACTTTTGAAAGGGTATCTGCGTGATTTAACATCAGACTGACCAAATAATTTCTCTTTCTGTCCCCTTCCCTCCCTCCAGCATATCTGTGTCATCAGCGAGATTGGAAAGATGAAGTACAAGGTTTGACAGGAATTGAAACCTTAAGTTACGTGCAGTTTTACCTAAGAAAAGTGCCTTATCACTCCCTCCAGCTTGCTGAATACAAGTTCAGTTTTGTCTGTTTTACTGTACAATACACTCATTCTGTATGTGCTAAAAGCCAAAATGTTCCAAAGTGGATTTCCCCATTTCTCTAACAGTCACTTTTTTTTGCATTACTTCTGTTTACATGAACCAAGTTTGTATATGTGAGTGCAACATGTTTTTTCCCCCCAAGTGTTGTTTTTAATCAAGACAGTACTTACAGTGAAGTACTGTTGGTTTGTTCATCTCAAGGTAACCAATCATAACTTTCTGAATGGATTCATTGAATGTTCATAAAATGTCATTGAATGTTCATAAAATGTCTTTGAAATAAAAAAAATAAATGCGATGTGATGCAATCGTTGCTTCATCCTCGTTGTGTGCCAGCATGATGCAGGATAAACAGACGGGAACAAAGGCATGAACAAATGAAAGAAGTAAACGCTGCCCAACAGGAAAAGAAATTGGTGACAGATGGAGAGGGCTTCTGGACGCTGGCGTCCACCGTGCCCGGATGACACCCACTCTGACTCATGGAAAACACAGTGGGCGTACCTCACCGCCTCACTGCATCTATCGGTCCTCAGCCTTCACCCAACCATTGGCTTCATGATAAAGTGACAGTTCCCAGAACCAATAAAGACCAGGGTCGGACCGATATGGGTTTTTAAAGGTTGATACCAATACCAACATTTTTGTATTGAAGTTGTGGATAGATAATTTGACGATTTTCATGCCCAGAAATTACAAGTATTTAGTTTATTTTAAAGTATTTGTAAATTACACTTTCATAGTATTTTGTTTCATACTCACAATGCATTACTATTACTTGGCAAAGGGGCATAAGTTACCGAAATCAAACCTATGGCAAAACCAATAGGATATACTGCTTCTGTACTCACTTGGATAGAGCTGTCTGAATATTAATTACATTTGCAACATCATTCAATTATGGTCATATTTGTTCATCAATATTTTGGTTGTAGTTATAGGTATATTGACTTGAAAAATTCTTACTTGATTGACCCATTATAACCCCATTACTCCAGCTGTACAAACTTTATAAATCTAACAAACCTTTTACAGCCTCAGATTCCTGTAACACCCATAGATAAGCTGGCACATACCATCAGTCCTACAAAACTACATTTCAGAGTAAAATAAATGTTTTCATTCCCATAAATCACAAATATAAACAAAGACAGAAGTGAAGCAACAGTGTTTCAACGGGGGGACCCATGCTGCAATTAAGGATTGGCCCTTGATTTCTAGTGCTCTGAACTAGAAACACACACACACACACACACACACACACACACACATGCACATATCTTCTGGGATGTGCTGCAGTCTTGGGGTGACTAAGAGAGTCAATTGTGCATGTCAGCAGACGAGAGCACGCTTCACTTCACCCAGCGTGCACTAGGGGAGCGTTATCATGCGGCCATGCACTCTTGCTTCTTAATCACCTGAAAATGTAAACAGCCGCCAAATCGCATAACGCGCACGCCAGCACGCACACACACATAGGATTGCGGAAAATACAAAGTCTTCAGGTGATTCGTCGTTATCGTGGGAAATGACTTTCCAACTGAAATATGGTGAAACAATTAGGGGCCTCTGGTGTCGACTTGAGGCCACTTAACATCTCACAGGTATTTGAAGTGTTCGTAACTTCACCCCCCATCACCCTTGACCTCTCTCAATGATCCATGTGCAAGACCACCAGTGTGTGCAGTGACTAATGACCGTTACTAAGTTAAAGATAATATATATCAAAACATAAAAACTCCTCATATCTTCAAATGAAATTACACTGCTCGTTTTTGCCCAATCTAGGAAACGAGCTCCAAGGGCAAAAGTAACGGTTCAGCTCCAGCTATACACCAGCACTCTCACAGATGAATGGCCTGGTGAATTAGTCCCTGTTTGGATAAGATGAGGACTTGGAAGAGAAGAATGAAAGAGGTCTGGGAGGTTTTTGAAGAATTCAGATTTTCTCTTTGTGATTCAGAAAAATATACTCAAGTTTCACTTCTGCGGCTCCGCTAGTGGTAGAGTAAACAACACCACCAATACATTGAGGAGAAACCCACATTCAGTCATGTTTCATCACTTATACACAACGCTAAGGCACGGAGGAGTGAGATTAGAGAGAGAAAAAACAAACCCTCAGCAAGTTACGCAGCTTTTTGGTTGTGTCCTCTCCACGTAGCGTGAGCCACAAAGACTCCCATTGTACCTTCTGGCTGCAACTCCACGTCTCCTTATCATAAAACATCAGCACTTGGAGGTAGTGGTTAACTTATCCCCAGTACTAATGTCGCCTCCCCCCACGCCGCCCTGGGAACCCCGTAGGCCATTGTCTTTCAGCTTGATGCTTGACTCAGTGAAAGCGAGAGGGGACAAAGAGCCTTCCAGGTTTCTCATGCCGGGGCTTTGTAGTGCCCCCGTCGAGGGAACAGAGGATGGGGGACGACGGCAGAAAGTAGGCTACAGGTAAACTGCGCACTGCACAAAAGGAACAAAACGGGAATTGTGCCTTTTGAATGGCCACACATGCATGCATTTGACATATGAAGCCTGCACCTAAACAGAGCAGGAGGGTTTGATTTCAGACTAGCAGCACAACAGATAAAACATGTTTACTCCCGAAACCTATTATCTCATTGTTCTACCTTTGAGATCAGGCCACCTCACTATCAGAGCTATGTTTTTGAGATCACGTGATCTTTACCGAGTTTCTTATTCCCAATTTAGAGAAACTTGTGTGAAGTAACAAACAGTTACTTCACTGGTACACACATAGAGAGTACACCCTCTCCAGTGTACATTGTGTTCCAATTAGGGACTGGCTGGCCAGAGGGCTTGATAGATTGACTGCTGCTGGGTTTCATCCAATCATCAAACTCGGTGCCAGATCCACTTATACAACTCATACTCTTACTCTTAAACTCTCTAAGTCAGACTGTTGAGACTCTTAAGAATGACTTTGGGAATGAAACTCCACAAGGTATGCGTTGTGTTCATTGTGATCATTTCTTGCTCGTTGGTCGTTTGGCCGTGAAGAACTGTTGACAACCTGCCTCACACGCTCAGCATGCTGCAGTGCAGGGTCATTTCCACCTGTTGTAATCCTTAACGCCGCTGGGCTTTGAACTTGGACTTCATGTGATGTCCTAATCCAGCCAAACATTTTGCTGCCACGAGAGACCTGGTAATCTCTCTCCTCCTGACCTGACTCTACAATTAGACGACAGCAGGTATAAATGGTATAAAGTAACATCAGCAATGACTTGGACTAGTGCAGTACTTACAAACTAAACTTTTAGGTTAACAGAGACTGTTATAAAGCTCAATGGGAATGTACAAAACTCTACAAAACTTCAGTCAGCACTCATTCGCTGACCTAGTAATCCTCTTGTCATTCACAAAACAGCACTTCATTGCATCTCAGTCTCAATGTGTAACAGTGTTCTCCCTGCAGGAGAGCACGCTGTTACACCAACTGAAGTAGGCTGAGTGCTCTTTGGTTAAGTGCCACAGAAATGATCACTGTTGGCACTGATTTTGTGAGCCAGTAAAAGGTAGAGCTAGAAACATTTTTATTGCTTACACTGTGATTTTCTTTTTTTTCATCAGTTTAGTTCATCAAGTTTACCCAGAAAGAGACAGATTGTGAGTGAGGAAAAACAGCATTGTTCCCTGTGTTACCATGACATGTGCTTAGCTGTGAAAACTAAAATCACTATGAGTTTTATACCTGATGCACAGGCATGCTTCATCAAATCAATATGGTCCCGCTGCATGAATAACGAGGGTTGGGTTTAATCAATAAAAGCATCAGGGCAAATATGAAACCCCTGCTTGCCATTGCGTTGTGCAGAACCCTCTTAAATCAAGCTATCTAAATTCTCCATTGTCTGGATGAGGGTGCACCAGCTCTTTAGACAATAGCTTCTCTCTGAAGGCAGGGAGACCTCGCCACAGAATGGGTCAAAAGAGTCCTATTGTCCTATCTGCCATTGTGCTGTTGGAGTGGCCTGCAAACAGAACACTGTCCGCCTTTGTCTTTGTCTGGATCAGCTGTGGAGCCTTTTTTCATGCACTGTAGAGTCCCATGTGGCTGCCATGCCCTACATGTCACGATAATAAAGTTAAGGAGCTGCCAGTGACACTGCTCTTACAGATGATAATGGATTGGTAAATATGTTTTAGCAGTTGAACACTTACGCAGCCTTCGGAAATTAGAGAGTGCAACATATGTGTAGGCTCAGGCCTTTCCTTGGCCTTTACAATGCTGACCCTGTGATTTCATGTGTTCCCTTTAAAGGTCTGAAGGGCCTGAGTGTGTGGAAATGTAGTAGCTTATGGCTCTCTGATTAGTTAGATGAATATGTGTTGGCTATGTGAGTGTGAACTGTTTCAGTATAAACGTAAATATGGATGCTGATCATTGCACCATTATTACACCATGCTTTCTTACTATTTCCAACTTGTAATCATGAGACATCCATGTTAGTCATGTTTATTCCTATTTATTGGTAATAATGCTCAACACTCCCTTTTGAAGGAATGAACTATTGTAATCCTATAATACTTTTAGAATGATACTATACAAATATCACAGCAAAACTATAGACTATATAAAAATATAATATAATATAGGAATAATACAGTAATAGTTTAGTGATACCATACGAGATAAACAAATACTACCATCAAGTATGATAATAAACTGACTACTGAGTACACACAGGCATTTCCTATAGGGATATTATAGTTTTTCAACCAGTATTGACCAGCTTTGAGTCTTTATTGGAAGTGTTATGTAAGAACGCGTTCAATTGGCTGGCTTTAAAAAAACAAATTTAAACGGCGAGTCTGATTGGCTGATCTCCCTTAGGCGGCCAAGCGGAGGGGCGGGATTTCAACTGAGTCGGAGATTCGTCAGTCTTAGGTACAGATTGTCGCGCCGCCAACCGGGATCACATAGGAATACACCTTACTTTTTTTGTTTGAATTTTGCTAAAATAAGAAGGAAACAAAACGCTGAAATGAAAGGAAATGAATGAACAGCAAATGCTTCATTTTTTTCGGTATGGTCTAACGAAGAATTGTACACAAAGGGGCGTTTACCATGTTTTTCCAGTATGTCTTTCCTAACAGGTAGCGAGCTTCAACAGTCAGTGTAGCTCAAAAGGGAGACTGAATATATCCCGCTTTGTGGCCCCTGACAGCCTTTTTTGTTTCCCTTTGGACCGACCAAAGCCTTTTCAACGAGCACCGTACCCTTTCCAGAAACATGGACAATGTATTTTTTGTCATTTCGGAGTTGTTTTCTGTGAATTTGTAACAGGTAGGTCGGTCTTGGTCATACAGCAACAACCTGTCGTCCGCCCGCCTGATACAATAACGTTACAGCGTATTTGTAAACAACAGCCAGTAGTAGGTGACAACAGGGGCTATTTCTGTTTGAAACGAGTCAAAAATGGAAACTGTGACAAATAAAATGGGTCGTTACAGTTGTGTCAGCTTGGAAGACGGCATTTAATGTCCTATTTAGGCTACTATATCTGGCGTGTGGCGCTTTACACTACAATCCTCTACAGCCGTTCAAGCTCTAACGTCTCGTGCACTTTTCCCTGTGTAGTGTCACGAGCAACCCTTTCATTTGACATGCATATCGCGTTTTTTGTGTGCAGACGATATAACGATTACTGGTATATTCCAGCAGGTCTTACTGGACGAGCATTCTTTTTAACCAAGAGGTTCAAAATCCCCACAGAAAACTCGCCGTTATAGTTGACTAAACTCACTTTCAGCCAAATAAACAATTCAGTTAATTGAACTGGAACTACTACGTGCATATGAACCACAAACTGGAGCTCAGATGAGGCTAGAAAGCATCCTACCCATACAAATACCCAATATACTCAATACTCAATAGTGACCTTACTGCATTTTATGGTATTTTATATCGCCTATGGCATCACTATAATATTCTTAGTATTCGTCAATAACTTTAGGGGGTTATAGTTTTGCTGTGATATGTGTATAGTATCTTTCTATAATGTATTTTAGGGCTACTATAGTTATTTTCCGTAAGGGTAGAGATATTAGGCTGCCCTCGGATGGCCAGGCTCACCATTATAGGTAAAAAAAGAAAAGAGGAAAGCTTGATTTGAATGGGGAGGGGAAAGCGGTTGTCACTCCACTGGGGCTTGGCTCTTACTCCAGCCTTATGGTGACCTGCATGGGACAGGGACATGAGGACATGTTTCTTCTTTCTTCTTTCAGTAACTTGTGCAATTTGTGTTTAGATTTCAGCCATTGACGGACATGAAGAAGGAGGACGGTGTGGATTAGGGATTTTTTTTTTTAAACACCGTGGCTGGACGCAGCACCGCTCGGTTTTGGCTCCCACTCCCTCCTCATCTCAATGTGGCCACTAAAAGGATTTCTTTCTCTGTGGTTTGAAATGAAATAATGGCGACACGTTGGAGTGATTCACCGCAGGACAATGAAGAGAGTAAACACAGAGCCATATCTCCATCTTGCGAGGTAAGACTGTGCAGATGTATCTGAACATCCCAGCCTGTTACGGTTCACTCTCAAGGTGCTCCTTTATGAAGATGCATGCTGGTGCAGTTCTGGCATGATGGTTGCTGATTCTTTACCTATTCTATTGTATTATATTCTATTGTATTCTATTCTATATACTCCTGGCATGGTAAATAAGTAGAACATGTGTTTTTTGACAATGGCAGTGTGTGACAAGAACAGTCAGTTTTGAGATAATAAAAAAAAATTGTGCCAGATTTTACAGTTTGTGTAAATTTTCAACACAATTAGGGCTATGTCAGATTTCTCAGGTAGCTGAGAGTATAATGCTACCATGCAGAGTCACATGTTATTTCTGTTACCTGGGCACATCTGAAGCATTCAGGAGGGCCGCCAGTTTGCTTAGCAACTTAGTCAGTCGGTATTCTCACTTTGAGAAACTTGTGAGATCCTGCGCAAGATCTTGTGGAGAGAGAAAGAGAGGGAGAGAAAGAGTGTGTGAGCTAAGTGTTGCAGATAGCACATCACATCTGCCAGTGGTAGGGGTGACAGAGTTCATTTTTTCCCCCTGCTGACAACTGTTTAAGTGCAAACAGCGCAGAAAGATAATTTTATACTTGCAGTACTAATCTTACTGGGCCTTTTCTGGGTCTGCATGCCAAACTCAGATAAATGGCACATTCTAGATCTCATCCCTAGCCTCCGTAACCCTCTTACGCACGGTAGCTTCCACGGTTACATCATCATCATCATAGTCCAGCCGGGTTTGATGCAGGTCATAACAGCATAGCAGCGGTGGCATGTTTTGGATTAATCCATCATCAGAAAATGGCAATAGCGATGTGTGTGTGTGTGGGCACCGTAATCCTCTTACCAAGTCAGAACAAGCTGAGGATGGATGGCATAAATCTTTAGGAATGGGGTAAGGGAAGATCCTAACTCTGCTAGCGTTTATGGAAAGACTGAGGGAGCGAGGAGGAGCGCAGTGGACAGGTGTTTGCGTAACCGATTTGTTTGAAGGCAAATCTTGATGAAAAGTAGGAGTAGGCTCTGTGTCCCTTTTCAGAATCCAGTGAAGCGAACATCGTTGAAATTGGTTGTTGCTAGCAGTTTTAACATTTGCTCTATTTTCCTTCATGCTTTAATTACTGTCTAATTGAGACATTCTTTTGAACTCAGGAGGAGTGAAAGAATTTCTGAGATTGAAGATGACAGGAGAAAGCAGTTTTCTTTCCTCTACACTGGTTGTGGGATGTGTCACTGTGATGTGGTTTTCCCCGCAGCAGTTTTTCCAGTCTGGTGCTTCCCAGCCCACCACTTGAGAGCCCCGAGTCGAGTTAAACTATATCCACCACATCCCAGCAGGTGACTCCCAGTTGTCCAGTAGAGGCATCAAAAATACATCAATCACACCTTACTACGAGCTACACTACACTAAAGCACACTAACGTACTTCTCCTCAAACTTATTCCCCCAGCCAGCTACAATACCATCTTTTTTTTTATCAGCTGCCTTGAATTTCTGGGTTCAATTTATTGTTTGGTGGTGTACTTTTCTTATTCCCATGGATAATTAGCCAAATGTAGACATTTCTAGCACAGCTACACTGGAGTTTAATATAAATCTTTTCAGCGATATAAAACCTCAACGGTAAACATCAGGTTTTGGTGTCAGTCCCTCAGAAGCAGAAGAGCAAGGGCTTCTTTCTAGACCGACGTTCAGAAATCATACAGGGAGAAATCCATCGGAGAAGAGGAAGAGACACCAATTTCTCCACCGACAGTAGCAGTAGTACTGTACTTCAATAGACCATAATGCAATGCAGCCACAAGACAAGTCTTGACTGGAAAATCTTCTGCTCCTTTTCGCTATTGCTCTAAACCCACAGCTGAAAATCAACTAGTTCAGGCACATTCTCTGAGGGTTGCCGAAAGGCATTCTGGGAAATGTAGGGAATCACTATATGAAGTATAGTAGAGACACATTGAGGGAAAGTGGGTACAACAAAAAAGTAAATTACACTTAAAATAAATAAATAACTCCTGGAATGCACTGAACCTCACACGCTGATGATATATAACAGTGTTAAATGTCTGACTGTGGAATTTCCCTTGAATCAAAAATTGTATATAGTTTGGTCACTGAAATGAAGAAGAGACATTTGCCACACAGCTTCACTGCAGTAGAACATGAAATATAGGCTGTAGCCACATGTGTGTCAGTGCTGGTGTATAGCCTGATCATCAGCTGCACCTGGGGTCTGACATGTGGGAACAAGGCAGGTGCTTCTCTACCTGATGCCTACAACACACACACACACACACACACACACACACACACACACACACACACACACACACACACACACAAAAAAATCTTTTCTTACTCGCAAGCTTCAGTGCTTATGAACTGCTGTCCCCCTGGGTCTAATGAGAGTTGAGACCCCAGGCGGGACTGGGCCTTTGTCACCCCCCCCCCCATCATCTCCCCTCCCTAATGAGGGAGATTTCAAGGCTTGTCTTCTCTATCACCCCCCCCCCCCCCCGCCCCCCCCCCTCCCACACACACACACACACACACACACACACACACACACACCACCAAAGTGATGGTAGCCACGCTGGGGTAATTTAGGCACAGCTGCTCCTGGTCATTAAGAGAAAAACACCCCACACATATACAATCTCTCTCTCTCTCTCTCTCTCTCTCTCTCTCTCTCTCTCTCTCTCTCTCTCGACCCGTTGTCTGATAGTTGTTAGCTGGTTAGTTGTGGAGCAACTGAGGCCCTCAGTGCTGTGTGTCAAAGAGGAAGTTGATCCCAAATAAATGTAGCTACACCGACTGCCGTTCTCGCTCTCTGTATTTTGGCATTTTAGTTCTGACATTTTTGATACACATTCTAAAAGGCCTGCTCATTGGTGGTATGGTTGTCTATTTCTACCCCAGTGAAATAATGGGTGTCAATGCATGCCGAAGTACTAGGTACCTATACTCACTGTCTCTCTCTCTCTCTCTCTCTCTCCCCCAACATGTATTGATCCCCTTGTTCAGGGGAGAGGGAGGGACCAGTGGCGGCACTTTGAGTGCTGTTACTCTGCGTTGCACTAAATCTAGCCCCTCCCAACTCCATAAACCCCACTCCTTTTTTTCCCGTCCACATGGTTGTCTTTCACCCGTCCTCTATTCCAGCATGTTTTCAGTGATGCTATATTTAACCCAAGGAAAGATGAACGTTGTGTGTGTTGGAGAGGAAAAATGAAATCACTGCACGTTTCCTTCTAAAGGCTTCTGCTAGCAGTGAATATCTGACATTTGGTCAGGACAATGTCATTTCTGGGGTCGGGGAATGGGATATTATGGGCCAGACAGTGGTCAGTGTGAGCTGTGGGCGAGGCGTCCATGTCAGACCTCACTGTTCTGTGGAAACTAGCAAGCCTCGGTCAGCCTCGGTCTCTTAAATCTTTCCACACACATACCTAACTGTACACATTGCGTGTCTAAAGAAGACACACATTTCCACGGTCAGGTCCCAGCTCCAATTAAACTCATTATGCTGTCACTTTTTAAATTTCTGCTGGGTTTTTTTAGTCATCCTGAAAAACGTAATCCAGATTCGCCAAGAGACCTGGGCCCACACATTTCTTAACATTTTCTTGTTTTGTTTTGTTTTGTTTTTAGCGTCATGGCAGGTCATCAATCAAAGCGGCGGCAAAACCACTCTGATTTGCATGTATTTGAAAAGCAAATGACTCCTGTGCATCACTGCGTCGGGAGTGATCACATCGAGGGTCTTTCATATTCAGCGAGCAAGACACTGACCTGGACATGACCTGGATTCTGGAGACAGGCCTGGGAGTGTGAACATACACATACCCACAAACACACTCAGAAAAGAGATAGTGTAAGAGTGTCTTGGGAATAGCCAGGAGTGCCCTCTCTAAAGGGTTTCCCCCGTGTGTAAACGCCAGTCCCGCTTGTCGTTATCACTGTCAAGCTGCAATCAGAATGTGTGTTTTGGCATCTCTTATCGGGATTAAACCTCCCAGCCATTGTCACTATTTTTCCTGGAAGAGACAAAAAGGGAAATCTGTTCACGTGCTGCTTCGGACTCAAGGTCACCCACAATGTGTGTGTTTGTGTGTGTGCGTGCGCGTGTCGCCTGGCCCCTTATCTAACACACACAGTGACTCTGCTCCATTTTGGTCTTTTCCTCTGGTGGAGGGATGACGTCCACACACGGCATGGCTCCCCTGCATGTCCGACTGGCCACACTCACACTAGACGCCATTATTCCACTGGCCACAGGCGTGGATGGATGAGTGATGGATGTATGAATGGACAGAGGAAGGGAGAGAAGGGGAAGAAGAGGGCAGGGGTTTCAAGGCAGAAGAGAGATTAACCGTTGGAAAAAATGCCAGCCTGTTTCTTTTTCCTCTTATCTCTTTTTTTTTTCTTTCTTTTTTTTAACAACTGGCCTCTTCTGCCTGGATGCCCTCGTGCCTCTGTAAGATAAAGGGAGGGCAAGAAGAAGAGGGAGGGGGTGGAGGAGAGACGGGCAGACAGGCAGAACACAACCAGTCTAATGCTCAGTGAGGCTGAGGCGGTATCCATTACACTTGCCCAAGGCGTCACCGCCGCCACTCGCTCCCTATCTGCCTCTATCTTTGGCTCCCAAGACATGACACACACTGGGGGTGTGAAGCGTATGAACTACTCAGTTTATCTACATAGCTCATTTGTCTTGAGGCTATATTCCAACTATTTTATCCTCTCATTTCTTCATTCCAGAGGCATTATAAATCACAGATTATGTAATAGACGATGTCTTTATAGATGGTATTTATTTAAAATGTTCCCATTCTTCTCTTAATCAATCTCTATCTTCAGCAGTGACATTGCAGGGACATATATCTCAGACCACAAGCCTAACAGAAAGAAATTGCCCACAACTTTCTATTATTCATTTCCTGTAAATGGCACTTTTACTCTCCTGTTATGGAGTGCGTGTGTGTGTGTGCGTGTGTGTGCGTGTGCGTGTGTGTGTGTGTGTGTTTTAAACGTAGCGTTATGTAACAGGGTGTTATCAGGACATATCTTGACCCCCGGTGTTAGTGTGGGGCTTTGAGGTCTTGGCAGGAAACCACATTATTTCCTTTCGGCGTCAGCAGTGGAAATGAACAAGGGCACCCTGATGAAGGAATGATTTCATGAATGGATGGCAGAGAAGCAACTGAATGGCAGCGCCACCCTCTCTCAGGAGCCAGCGCTCCCCTCCGGTTGGCTGTGGGAGATGGGGAAGATGTGGAAATACTGTCATTGGCCTCTGACTGTATAGGACACTACCTCCCAATGCACCACAACCTATCGAACACGTGAAGGGAAGCGGGGTATCCCAGTGGTTAGAAAGACTGTTCGCCGGTCGCAGGTTCGATCCCAGCAACAGCCATGTATTCTGGAGCACAACACTGCACTCTGTAAGCTGCTCTAGATATGGCTGTCAGCTAAAATGTTGCACTAGGCAAGTTTGCATGTTGGCAGCTCCAATTGGCAATTGTCAACTTGGTGTGATGTTAATAAACTGCACACAGCTCATTCATGTTTACCAACCCGGCCAATCTGTGATGCTTTATACCAAAGGATACCACAGGGACGATGGAGGCAGCTTTCTCTGCACAGAGCGCTCGCTTGCTGCTGTTTGGGAGACAGTTAATATTTCACTCTCTTTTAATTCATAACTTCCTGTGGGTGGAGAAGTGAACATATCCGACACCAGAATTTAATTTGGGTGAATCTAATGTCTCAATTAGTGGCAATGGGACACTCTTCTCTCTTGCAGCTGCACTTTGTGATTAGGTTGATAAAACAGGTGTGATTCTTACATTAATATCTTGCCTATTGCAGATTTATTTTAAATTCTCCCTCCACTACAGAGAATTTGATAACCTAACTTTGTCCATCAGCTGTCTGTATAAGCTTCAGGTCCCAACTTGGCTTTGATGGAGTCATATTTCTCTGCCTGACACTCTCATCTATTTTCTGTCAGTGGGATGAGGTAACCTCGTCATCCTTGACACACGCATGCGCTGTCTGTTGTTTTGAAGAGGAGGGCGTGGTATCGATTCTGTGTGTATGTGTGTGTGTGTGTCCAAAGAGCACCATGAGATCCATAACTCAGAATTGATTGGATTATATTGGCAGCAGAGTGGGGGTTGGGCTCATGCTTTACTCTTTACTGCCCTATTCCTGTGGAGTTTGTGCACGTGTTGCAGTGTGATGTTACAACAGCTTACTAGTTAGATGTAATTCAAAGACAGTTGTGTTTTATTAATTTGACATTTGAAGGGTTTTGTTAGATAACCACCATCTGGAAATGAATGCACAAAATTAGATGTGAAAATAGGTGACACAAGTCCCCTTTTACATACTGGGTCATGAACATTTTAGAGCATTGAATGATAATATTTTCATTCAAAATAGGGGTATACCATTTTAGAAGAGAGCCCTGGCCTAGATACTTTGGGAACAGTACGTTACAGTTGCAGATCTCTGTGGAAGATTTGCCTGAATTAATCCCCTCGACATCTTAAGCATTTGTCATGTTTTTTTTTACAGGGCCTTTCATTTGTTTCATTTTGCTAAAAGAAACCTATTTCAGACATGTAGGCTGGTATCTGCAAGAAAGCCTGTGTTTTAGTGAATTAGTGAATTGTAGTCTGACTGAACATGTAGCTCACGACTACATGTTTGTCGTGGGCTGCGCCAGTGCATTACTGTGTTTCTGTAGTTACAGTGTGTGATCCACATCCTGTGGATCTCTCTAATTGAGAGAGAGAGAGAGAGGTAGAGAGAGAGGGAAAGAAAGATAGAAAGAAAGGAAAAACAGCCCAATACAAGGCCAGGACTAGAGTGACACGTAGCACTAAGGCGTTGTTAAAAATTTATGAATACCCTAAACCCCACCTCAGGCTACTCCTCTGCTCTTAATTGGTTATGGCGTTGCCCATTTGAAGTGAGCTCGGAGCATCTCAGTGATGAAACAGCTAACAGCTAATGTCACAATCACAACCATCTGGACGTCACGCAACATCAAAGG
The DNA here is from genome assembly GCA_034670405.1 of Hoplostethus atlanticus. NCBI lineage: Eukaryota > Metazoa > Chordata > Actinopteri > Trachichthyiformes > Trachichthyidae > Hoplostethus > Hoplostethus atlanticus. The sequence continues at coordinate 2,545,422 of JAXDDX010000041.1, read as the reverse complement.
GTGGAAGGAACATAAACAAACCCAGACAAGTATTTACTGGCATCCAGTGGTCTCCTAGTTCTCCTTTCTCTCATACTAAAATGCATTTCCGGCATATTTTACTCTCTAGAAGACTTGATTTCCTTTGAGATCCTGTGGCATGGTCTAGATTACAGGGGAAGTTTTTAACTGGATGTTCATTTACCCAAGAGAGCCGACTTCCGACGTGGTTCCTTGCTCTGCAGTGGTGGGGGCTGCGGTACTCCTCTGCCCTGCTCTGGGAGTCTTCCTCCTGCAAAGCACAGTGAAGGTTTTTGCAGAGTAATGAAATAAATAACTCAGGCTGGTGAGAGTCCCGCATTGCCGGAAAAACGCAGAGTCACTCAGGTTTGGAGTTGGCAGTAAAGGCAGACACAGAGCCTGCATAGTTCTCTCCTCTGCAGCTTTCACAAGACCACACTTGACTTAACTTAACTTGAATCCTCTTGAGGTGCTACAACCCTTAGATGTATTTTAACTTTGATATGAGACAGCAGAGGGAGGCGGTCACACAATCAATGACCCAGACCCTTACCTTCTCTTACTTTGATCGCATCGGGAAGAGCCAGAGAGAGAGGACTTGAATTTGGGGTAATCAGTGGGAATCTGTCCTGTCCTGGTTGTGTCCTGCATCGCTGCCTGATGATTTAGAGCGAGCTGTCGCTGCTCCGATTCTCAGGCTGCCTCAGCCTGGTACCGCTGCAGAGACGAGCACAGGGAGGCACAGCCAGCTGGGGCGAGTGTCCTAAACACAGAGAAAGAGAGAGAAAGAGAGAGAGAGAGAGCAAGGGGGCCCAAAGTAGAGAGACAGAGATGAAGAGAAAGAGTGTGAATCTGCTCCATCGTTTTGCGGACTCTTCTTCCACAGGTCTAGCTTCATCCGGCCAGGTTACCGTGGCGATGGCTGTCCTGCACATCGATACCCAGGTGGACTATGCTCAGGACTGATAACAGGACTGATGGCTCTGTTTTGTCTGCCACTTCCTCTGACTGGAGGGCTATCGTTGGGCTGGTACGGCTAATTCCTGAGTTTTGTGCACTACGTATTATTAACATACTGTTAATGAAGCGTGGAGGGGGCGATGGCCACAGCTGACAGGATGCCCGCTGGGCTCACAGATGGGCAAAGAGACGCACCCGTTGCCTCCTGCTGATGATACCCCCACTACCCCCCACCCTCATCTGTGTCAAGGTGGCATCGAGCAGTGTCTCTGCCAGCAGGGTGCCACCAGGCAACGCAGGATTTGGTATACACAGCTGAGGGGCAGATTTCTGGGCAGCTTGTGTTTCTTCAGGGCAACGCATAATGGCCCATCTCAAAGTTCTTGACTGTATGATAAACAACAACTGGCACCTGATCTGCGATCTGTACTGTGCCTGGAACAATCAGGTCAGTTTTTTCCCCTTTTATTTTTCAGCATTTAAAGAATAATCGAATGCATTTACATTTTAGGCATTAAGCTGACGGCATGACTGAGCAAGCAGGGATTCTGTGTGTTACCCAAGTGTGTGTTTTACAGGGCACATGACTAGAGCAGGTTCATATGCTTTGATGCAGTTTTCTACCTGTAGATTTTAGTCACCCTTCCTCCCTCTTGTCGAACTTTCCTTCCTCTCTGTCCCCTCTTGCTCTCTGGAGTTTTCCAGGAAAGGCATCCCTGACATCTTGGGTATTAATAGCCAGCGTTCATTCACTAGTGCAATTTGGAACTGGAGACTGTGGAGTGCTTGGCATGCTGACCCCTGAGTGTCCCTGCTCCTGCAGACAGAGTGCCTCATGCACCCAAGACAGAAACACAATGAAAAGCTCCATCTTAACAAGTGATATAATCTTGCATTGAAATCTGCCAATGGGGGAAATAATCTCTCTTGTTTCCAATGCAAATCAAGCAAATAACATACTAGTGGAGTGCCTTATTGTCACGTTTGTTAAGAAAAATCTTGAAACAAGTGAAAAACAAGTGGAAAAAGAAGAGTTTTGGATTCAGTCCCAGATGTATACAGGCTGGCTGGTTAAGTCCAGTGTTTAGCTGTACAGAAGCTGTGCACAGTATGGGATGTTAAGCACAAGGGTGCAAAGAGTTCATAGCCTTTCTATGTTCAGAGGATGACGTTTGTGTGTGTATGGGAGCGTCTGAATGCACACATTCTCTCTGTCATACAGTGCTCTTTGTGGTGCTATCTTGTATGTATTCGTTTGTCTCTATATGCTCAGAAGTCAACTTGGCACCCTAACCCTCATATCTCTGAGATGCCGTTTCGGCTTTTTCACTGGAAACTCAAACAGTCAGCTCATTGTTTTGCACATTTTTTTCTCTCTCCCCTTTTTCATTTTGCCATGGAATGCCTGATGTGAAGAGTAAAGAAGCCTTGCCGTGTGGAGCAATGCAGCAGTGCTGCTCCCTGGCTTGCCCCTTCCCCTAATTTAATTTTAGCAGTGCTGAAAATTGTTTGCGTCCCAAGACGAACTGATAGGCCTCTGTTTCCAGAGAGCCTCTGCTGTCCGAGGCTCTGAAAACAGCCTTTGTGTGCCAGCAGCGCAGCACTGAGGCCTCATGAAATATTTACAGACAGGCACCTGGTGAGAGACAGAGAGAGAAGCCCTTCTCTTTTCACTCCACACACCAGGGAATCAACAACACCACCAACAACAACAAGGGTGCTGCTCTATTAATGTCATGTTGGCCTCCCAAAAAGTATTTGCATAATGATGTTGTTTTTTGTCACCAAGTCCAAAATTCATAAACATTAGCATTCATTAAATGGTAGCTTATTTTATCTTCTCAGTGCATCTTTAGATACTCGTACCAGGCCTATCCTTTAAAAGTGCAAAGTATATAGAGAGTTATTTTTAACTAGCACAAGCTTTATACAGAATCAATTCTGTATAATGTGCAATACAATGTGTGCACATGTATGTTCTCTCTTCACTTTGTTCTGGGGAGTTTTAACATGGCGCTGGGGTGGGTTAAACAGTACAAACAGACATATAAACAGTGTTTGTATGTCAGGGGGCACACTGTCACGACCCTACTCTGTCAGAGCCCTTCAAAGAGGAACCAAGATTAATAATTCATAGATGAGGAAACCAATTATACCGGGCTACGCTCGCATCTGGGGGGGGGGGGCCCTGGGGACTCTAATTGGCCCACCTGCTCTCTGTCTCTGAAGGCCTGGCTAGGTGGCTGGCTGGGTGCAAGGGTGGGGTGGGGTGGGGGGGGTTCAGGCCTCGGTCCTCTCTCTTTGTCTGGATGCCTGAGCTGAGCTGAAGGGTGGGGGTGGGTTTCCTCAGTGGTCTTGCTATCTTGCTAGCTACCCCAACTGGCAGCCCTGTAGCCAGGGACCACACCCTTCACAGTAGGAGGGCCATCCTATGCCCTTCAGTGCTGGAGGAGACGTCGACAAGAGGAAAGTAAGGAATGAAGGGAGTGAAAATGATATAATAGAAGAGGTTTTGCTTGACTGAAGGATGATGAAAGTCCTGTTGTTTTCACTAGCAAATAACAGAAAGCAACTCTGGGGCCGCCTACCCTCTGCATGTTGGTTTACCCACCAAAACAGCCAATGTCTTGTAGTTATAGCCCCTCTTTGGACGGCGATTTGGGCCTCTGATATGCATCGGCCCAGTGCCGTCCTGTCTCTCTGTCTGTCTCTCGCCCTGCTCTCTCTTTCCATCTCCATTCCTCCTTTGTGGAGAGGAATTCCAGGCTGCTGGCCCGTACAATTGCCTGTGCATTAGCATATGAAAGCAGCCGAGGGGAAGTGAGCGAGGCGGGAAGGAGGGAGGGAGGGAGGGAGGGAGGGAGGGAGGGAGGGAGGGAGGGAGGGAGGGAGTCAGAAAACTTTCAAATCAGGCTGGAGCAAACATCAAAACTTGTTTCAGCCTTGGGCCAGCACATGTGCCTATGTGACAGATATTTCCTGAGGGAAGCCTTTTTTACTCTAATGAAAAAAAACTGTTATGTTTGGCAATTTGAGCAGGTCAGTAATTGTAGACAAGCTTATCTTTATGATTGCTGTCCACTATGCTTGCCTTCAGACCAGGAGGGCTAAACCTCGAGGGTCACACTGCCCACTCCCTATGCACTGCTCTCAGGCAAAAAATCAATCCATTTAAGGGATTGGCTGTCTTGATACATGGTCCTGATTGATAGGCTGGAAACCAAGAGGCAGTGGGCTTGTCAGCCCACAATTCCCCTTGCCTCAAGAGGTTTGATGCAGTAGGTTTGTGTCGCAGTGTTAAAAGTGTGTTGTCTCAGTGACTTAGGATGTACAGAGGCATAAGACTATGAAGCGATACCTCCCGCTGAGACAGGTTAATGTTTACACACAGGTTGTCGTTTATAAACTCTGTGACACAGATTAGCTTGAGACACCTGATCCACTGCATTCTACCGTTTTGACCGGTTTTCGTTTCAGGGAGAACTTGTCAGTGCTTATTGGATTAGTTCATTTGTACCTAGAGATGATAAAAAACTAAACAGGGAGAAGAAATATAAACTTTGGGGGTGAGACAAACCAACCCCAAGGGGCTCATAAAAACGTCTCCACCCCAGAAGAAAAGAGGCAAACATGACAAATGGAAACACAATTCAATTGATCACTAAAATGACATCAAGACTGTAGGAGAGTGGTTTACAAACAACAACATGCTAAAAAAAAATGTGTAGACCGCCCGTGATGCATTGGTTTGTCCTTTTGTACTAGCCTACAAAATACTGTAGCTCTGACATGATATACCAGTATTAGGAAAAGTAAAATATACTACCTGGAGCCACTATTGCAGTGTCATTATCACTGCAGACTATGTGGATATCTTAACTGCAGACCCAGTTCATGCCTACCTATAACAATAAATTTGAACCATACTGTAATGCTCAGCAGTTCAGCTGTGTTTGTAGTGACATGTACATGTACAGAATGCTGATTCACCTCATACAGCCCCCCTCCCCTGCAAAGTGCTGCAGTCAACTGATGCTGCTGATGCTGTTTGTATAGGTTAGCCTGTAGCAAAACTGAAGGAAACAAGCTGAGATGACAGCAAGCTGGTCTCCAGAGGCGTAGCCATTCTTTCATTCAGTTCAATTCAATTCAATTTTCTATTATCTTCTAAGTGCACTATTCTCCCAAGCCACAATAATGCTGAGTAAATAGAATGTGCACTGTGTTGAAAGCTTTGAATGAGAGAAAGAGAGGGAGAAAGATGGCAGCGCAGGACGGGAGTTTGAATGAGAGAAAGAGAGGGAGAAAGATGGCAGCGCAGGACGGGAATGAGAAGTAGCTGGAAGCTGCTGAGTCTTCCTGGCCGATGATGAAAATCTCCCCCTCGAAAAGATGCAGCTCTCTTTGGTGCAATGCAGACAGGGCTGGGAGGAGCCTTACTGGTGGGTGGAGCTGTATGTGCATGCATGTGTGCGTGCAAGTGTGTGTGTGTGTGCGTGTTCATTGGAAGGTGTTTTTTCCTGTATAGCAGTGTTTACACATCAGCCTTTTGCCCAATCTCTTCCCTCTAGCACTCACAAGGTGAGCGTACGGTTGTAAATACTGCTGGCATACTGGAAGAGAAGGTTGCTATGGTGATTTTGTATGTGTGTGTGTGTGTTGTTATGTTGTGAATGCCAGTACTGCTGCTTTGGTGCACGGTGCATCCAAACTCTCACCTACTAAGCAGGGTTACGTCATGCAAGAAGGTCAGTGGGTGCAGGGAAAATGAACAATCCCCATGGCTTAGCACTGGCAGAGAATCCAATCACTCGTGTGTGTCGGTCACCCGGTCTGTATTGCTATCAACAGAACAGAATACTTCTCCCACACATTCTCATTTAACTGGTCTTACTTAATACAGTTTCTTATAGTATATTGTTTCTGAAATCTAAGCAACCACCAAGTCCTTCTCCTGTCGTTTTTAGCTTTTGTAAAATGGTGAGGGGGTGACAGCCAGGCATATTTACTCATTTTCCTGACACACCCTTGAGGCATCCCAGTAAAGAAGGCGTTAATTGGCTGTCTGTGCAGTGCCAGAGCACGCGATTGGCTGGGCTGGTAAAGCGAAGCAGCACAGACTGCACAGGGTGAGATGGCGATAATGATGCCCTCTGTCCTGTATCAGTCAGCGTGCACACACCGCTTTGTTCTGATGCTGATGAGGCGACAGGACATTAGCATTCAGAGCACCTCCACACCTATGGTCCTCTGACAGCTGACAGTGATGGGCTCAGCGCTGATTTACTGATCAGCAGTGATGAATTGCGAGCAACACCAACGTGACAGTGTCAAGCGAGAGGTCATTGGAAGACAACACCAAATACTCATTTAAAGAAAATATATATATATACATCTCCGTCTGCCCCAGGAATCTATTTCATTCCCATTGTCCGTCTTTGTAAACCAAATGACATCCATCTGTTTCTCTACGTCTGCTCTCTCGCTGTTTTCCTTCAGCTTTTTATTTTTTAAAGGGTCCAGTGTGTGCATGCCAGAGAGAATGGCTCACCAGTTGACTGAGTGTTTACTGTGGCGATGGAGACTGCGACCTCCCTCTCCGGTACATGGGGCCCAGGGACGAGTAGAAAACAGCGATAGAGGCAGACACAGGGAAGAGGGGTGAGGAGGGAAAGGGACAGGGCGAGAGAGACAGAAAGAGATAGAGAGAGAGAGAGATGTTAAAGTCAAGGAGGAGGGCATAAAGTGGTGAGAGAGAAAAAAAAGGGGCAACAGTGAGGGACAGGAGATGGAGAGAAAGAGGAAGAGAGGAGGAGCAGGAGGTTTTTATTCTTTCCAGCTGGGCCGGGGTGTGGTCAACATTGGCCTGGAGACCTGCTGTGTTCAGTTCTGCTCCGAGTCCACATTCACAGTTTCTGACCCATCTGCCAAATGTCTCCCTCCTATAGGTCTACTGCATGTTTCTCTCTGTGTTGTTTTATATGGACTTGCACGTGTTGACTGCACACAGACATTTTTGTGTGATATTATTATTTGACATACTACATTTTAGGCATTTCTGTTCAGCAACTTACAGTGAGTGTGAGCAGATAGGGGCTCAGTGTTTTGCTCCATGACACACATTGGCTGCTGTGAGGATCAAACCTGTGCTATTTCCATCATGGGGTGGTGTCTCTAATTGGGAAAACCCAGCAAGTGGCATGTGTGTTTGCAGTCTGTAAATTGAGCAGGAGAACTGGACATTTCCTCTTCCGAATATAAAAAGGTTCAGTATTTGAAATGTTTTGTTTCCCTCGGAGGGTCAGCTATGGAAGGGTGACAAGGGTGTAACCTCGTCAGCGCTTCCCGTCCAGGCCAGCTCATATTGACCTTATCTTCAACCTTGTTTCTCTACAATAGAGAAGCAAATTCCCCATAACTTTCAATTTCCATAACTGGAAAAAAATCAAATCAGCAAATCATCCAAAAAAACATTAAAAAACTGTGTCTTTTTCACACACATGCACCTGCAACTTCATCAATGCTTTGAAGTTAATTCCAATGTAAACATGCTTTATGATTGTATTGTCTCCATATTCATATGTAGTTCAAAAGATGCGGTGTACAAGGGAGGGGGAAAAAGACACAGACATGCAGCAACCAAACATCTTAACACTTACAGGGAAGCAAACAGGCAGCCAGATGGACTGCAAAAAGCCTCCATTAGTGAAAGCGCCAGTTAACACGACTCAAATTGGCTTATATTAACTAAATTATGATGCATGGATTAGATTACATAACATGGTGTTAGACATAACACAATTGTCATTGTGATCACTTAGATGGCTCCAGAGGGGGGATTCATTGACCAATCCTATTTTTTTTCACTCTGTTTGCGGAATATATATATTTTGACGTGTCCGAAAGATGATGAAAGTGTCGTTGACAGACAAGCAGCCACAGTGCAAAAAAACGCTCGGCTTCCAAACCAAAGAATTCGGCTTTCACCACACAATCCTCCTCTGGCAGCCCTGTGGTGCAGTCCTCCGTCGTGTGGTTTTTCTCTCTCTCTCATCGCTTCATTATTCAATTAAGCAGTAAAGCACATGTTAAACTAAACATTAACCGCACGGAGGATCCCCTATTGGGATGTGTGCAGTAAAGATCAACCGTTGGGTCTTGTATCACGCTCCATCAGCTCCATCAGCTGCTTTGAGGCTCGGAGTCTGGTTCCCATTTGGACCTCCGGTGGACCTGGGTGATGCTGCTCGACGGGTGCGCCTAGTAAATACCGTCTAGTTTGGAGGGTGCTATTGCAGAGAGCCAGGTTGCCAGGTTTGGGGTGGATGGAGTGCAGATGGGTAGGGAGGAAGGGAGTGAGACAAAGACAGAGCCAGAAAGAGACATTTTAGCCTAAGTGGAGGAGACAGTTTGGTTTCTTCTGGTTGTGGTTAGTGTTGAGATTGATAAAAAATGTAACCTTTAATACTAGCATCTATATACGAGTTTGTGTGTGTGTGTGTAGGGGATAATGGGGTCAGGGGGCAGTGGGGATAGAGCTGTGATTCAGGTGCAGAGATGCACCCATCCAGCCATCTCAGCCGTCCCCACGGGGGCATCCATCAGCAGAGCTCAGGGCTTTTGTCTTCTTGCATTTGATTGATCACTGCAGACTGGCACTAATGGACATGTGGCTGCAACACACCAGCATGCACACACATGCAGAGTATCACATACACATGCCAGAAATTCATTGCACACACACACACACACACACACACACACACACACCACTTAGACAGACTTATTCTGGGCCTTTCCACAGTCACAACATTCCACTGGCCGTATCTCACCGAAGGCCCCAACTGCTTTTAATCAGCTGGGTCACGAGGCACTCCAGATGGGCCTCAGCGTTGGGTGGGACCGCCGCGGATGTGGAGGAGGAGGGGGCCCAGGCTCGTAATAGTCAACATATTTGTGCCCCCTCTCCTCCTTTCTGCCTCCCCTCCCCTCCTGTATTGCGTCACCCTCCTCAGAGACCTGTGCTGGACAGCTTGTGCATACTGGCCCTGCCGTATTCAACACATTCATTTCTAAGGCCCTCAGTTTTCCAGCTTTTTACTAGCTAATATTTTCCATCGTCATACTGCATGCTCCGAGTGTTTTGAAAAGAGCACTGTGTGCTTTTGGAGAACGTCATCGGAAGACATGCAGTGCAGATTTCTTCTGAGTCTGAGGAGAGGGGTACATCGCAATTTAGTAAGACCTGAAATCAGTTGGGGGTTTTTTGGGTCGTTTTAACAACAATTTAACGACTTTAATATTGAGTTCACTGAGAACAGAATGTCTTCACCTGAAGTTTGGCCCATAAAATACAATGTGTGTGGATTCTCCTAGTCCAGGGATCAGGCATCAGGCATCAGGCCTCAAGGAAGCACCAGGACCGGTTTGATTAGCACCCCCTCTCACCCCATCTAACTCTGGGGAAGAGGAGCAGGAGGTGGAGGAGGTGGAGGAGGAGAAGGAGAGGGAGGCGAGGCATCGGCCTCTTCATGAAGAAAGTAAACACAGATTAAGAAAAGGCCACCAGTCAAGTGCTAGCTCATACTGCCATGGATCTGTTGGCAGGTGTAATATTCAACTGCTTTCTTGCAGGATAAGTAGAACAACACACACAATGCATGCACGCGGACATACGGAGTAATTTCATTTCATCATTTCATTTCATCCCTTCAGTTGTTCAAAAGGCACAATAGCTGGTCTTTGTCTTATGATTATACAGTCTCAGGCTTTGATTCACCCTGTATTCAGCGTTGCTTTGACAGTGTTTACGAGCGTTACCTGGATACCGTAGTACTAATTTCCTCTTCCTCTCTGCCCTCTTCACCCCCCCCCCCCCCCCCAACTGTAGAGGTCTCACATTACATGGGCTGATGACGCTTCATTCTCTGGCCTGTTGGTTTAATATTTGCAGGGCGCACTCCCTGGGTCGAGGTCACAACACACCCACAGCACATCCAAACCACAGGAAACTCCTTTGGCGTTGTGGCGTTAGTCTCACTTACTTTGAGAGGATAGGGATATAACATAGTCCTCAATTCTCCCTCAGATTTCACCCCCAGCAGCATGGTCTAGTCTTCCTATTGTGAATGTGGTTTGGACTCTTTGGCAGGCAGAGTGAGACAGAGGGACAAGACAAAGAGAAAGCAGAGGAAGAGAGAACAAGGGAGGGGCTTGCCAGTTTATATGGGGAACGAGCCAGCATAGAAATATGCCCCTCCGAGACCCAATAGCCTGCTGGTAGCAAGTTAACCACATACTTGGTTTCTGTTGCAGCCATTTCAGGTTAAACACTGAAGTGATTGCTTCAGACAACAAGGAGAGAGAGAGAGAGAGAGAGAGTTCTGACGCTGTTCCTGATACCATGTGGGAACGTTCCTGTCAATGGGATTGGCGGAGTGAGGTTTGTTTAGTTTAGCAGCTGATCTGGGCTCCTGTAAAAGGATTAGAGCGGTAGTATCTATAGGGTATACAGTGGACATGGCTTGATGGCTGCTAGCTTAAAGTTGTCTGTGACTGTCCATCCATCATGATGTCACCTGCACCGTTGTACACATACTCGCCTAAGACAGCAGTGAGCTCTGGGTAGCTGTCTAATGATGACTCCTTGCCCTATCACCAATACCCTCCGTTCTTGCTACTGCCCGGTGGCTGGTTGACACGAAGACGATCCACGTGTACTATTTTCAACCTCTGCACCATGCTAGGATTTGAACAACCTGCTCCATTGCCCTTGTCCCTGAGGGCTTCTCCACTGAGGCCAAGGTCACTGTCCTCTCTGCCTTCAAATCCCCTGCCGTCATTTCCTTGGCCAGACAAGCAAGCAGGTTAAAGCTCTTTACTATGATGTAATACTCAACTCTTTCTACGAGGATACATTTATAGCTATAAAGTAAAGAAATCCCGTCTGTTTGATGTCCAGGATAGACCCGATGAACCTTCAAAGCCATAAAAAGCCAGGCATAATATAAAAAACACGTTTGTGGTTTGAGCCTGTTGCAGATTTATGACATGCAGAAGTTCCCTTTTTCGCCAAGTTGTCCTAGCAGTAGCAGAACTAGGTTTCTGAAATAAAACTGTTCAGACTGCAGACTCAGCGAGCCACCCGCCCACCTGGTCCATGTTGAATCAATGCAACATAGCAAAAACGTCCAGTGGCTTGAGCTCTCAAAGTCTCCATTAAGGTCTGTGTCTTGTACTACTGACCCCTAACCATGGAACCCAACTCCATATTAGTAGCCACTCAAAGCTGTGTGTGTGTGTGTGTGTGTGTGTGTGTGTGCATGTGTGTGCGTGCAGGCGCATGTGTGTTTGTTGCCACTGTCTTACGGGTGGCATAATCGTGCGTGGCTGCCATGGAAGAGACTCATCTCCACCAGATTAGAAACAGATTTGATGCTTAATCAGTTGCTCTTGCTCAGCCCTCCTCCACCACACACACACACACACACACACACACACACACACACACACACACACACACACACACACACACGTACACATACATGCTCCTCCCCCTCTCTCCCTCCCTCCTACATGAATGAATGGCATACAGTAGAGTATGCTGGTGGAGCCATCTGGCCCTCAATCTGGGTTTGCAGTACCACTGACAGCTTTCTCTACTTGCTCTCTCTCTGTCTCTCTCTCTCTCTCTCTCTCTCTCTCGCTCTCTCTCTCACTCACTCTCTCTCTCTTTCTCTTTCTCTTTCACACTTACACACAAGCTCGCTCACATGCACACATCCCAGCACAAACAATCATTGCTTAGTCAAAGTTAAGTCAGGCTACATCAGGCTGCTCCATGTGATCATTCTCTGTCATTAGAGAGTTCAAATTCATTTTAGGGGTAAATAACGTCTTAACTGAGTTTGAGATTAGAAAGACAGGAATTTCTGCTTCCTGGAAAAAAAAACTAAAAAGTGATGAGTAAACGTTTCTCTGTTTTCTACTATGGCTTTTGCCTTTAGCTGGCTCCCCAAACAATTCCCAACACAGCTATGGAGTTGTATAAAGCCTCTCTGTTTGTATTTTGAGTCTTAGTTGGTTGTTTTTCTTCACTGGACGCTGGTCACATGGGAGGAAGAGGTTTCTACAGTTTATCCCTCAGTTTCCCTTAAATGGCATGTTAGCATCCTCAGTGTTCCTCATTGAAACTAATGGGGACAACTAACTTCCTACATATCCCTTTAATGAAAACCAGTCCCAGGAGTCCCAGGAGACATGGTGGACTGGCACACTGTTAAAAAGGATATGTCATTTTCAACACATCCATGTCTGGTTAGGGATTATGCTCATTTGTTTCACATTTCCAAACCGCACGTAAAAACAATATTTGTTATTATAAACAAATGTTGTTTTCCCAAAGTAGAAACACAAGTGAAAATGACACACAATTTAAAAGTGCATTAAAGAGCATGGCGTTTCCACTTAACCTCCATAAAGGAGCTTAGCTTGATCAGTGACCATAAGACCTTAAGTACAGAGAGGTGAGATAGTCTCCAGCCCCACCTGCTCCCACCCTGCCCCGCCTCCAATGTCAAGTAACTTTCTGATTGGTTCACACAGCCTCATGAAGCTTTTGCTCTGATTGAATGGATGGTGTCATTGTCACTCATACATTTTCATAACATAACATAAATTGTCTGTTAAAAGAAAATTCCACCCTCAGATACACTGTTATGTATAATAAGTCCATGATGTTCATTACATTCCAGGAGTTATTTTGTGATAGCGTTGTAATTTGCCTTTATGTTGTACCCACCTTCCCTCAGCCTACCTCGTCTACTTCTACTTCAGTTAGTGATTTCCTCTCGACATCGCCCAGAACCTGCCTGGATGTGCCTGAGCATTTCTAGCCATGGGTTTTACATCTAGGTGGCGATATCATTAGTGATAGCAGAGCAAGAGGTTTTCAGTCAAGAAGAATTGAGAGTTGCACCCCTTAGGCAAAACACAACATCTCTTGTGGATGTATTATTGTCTATTGAGGCTCCTGACGGTGGAGAAATTGGTGGAAGATGGTGGAAGCACTTGCATGTCGATTCCCAACCTTTTTCAGTTATTCATTTTAAATACATTTTAACCATTACCCATCTCTGCAACGGTCTTCCAAGAAATAACCACTTCAAGTATTAACCACAAATGTAACATATCTTGCTACGTTCTCGCCAGCTCTGCAAATTGGGTAAATATACCAGCTAAGCCGCCGGGAGCACTGGCCATTGAGAACATATGCTTTCAAACTACACAGTCTAATTTATCAAAGGCCAGGACTGAAATCCTCCCACTGCACTGTAAAAGAGAGTCATTTCTTGGCTGTTCTTGACGTCAGTGGCCTACCTGATGTAATTGCACCCAGGTGAGTAACAGTCTGGGCTGGTGAGTGGGTGAGAGGGGGTTTTCAGCACTTACATGCACTGCTGTGATTGTCGTCATAATACACAGTATGCCAATCATACTGGCACTCGCATGGACCACAGTGTCTGGAATATCATGGTTCAGTGTGCATGCTTTTCTCAGCCATGCAATCCAATAGTGTTCACCTGCCATATGAAGCCCTCAGGGTCTTTAAAATGATGCCATTTTAGGCATTTAGCTGACGTGCTTATCCAGAACCACTTACACCAAGTTAGCAAGCAGGAGTTGAGTGTCTTGTTCAAGGACACTTTTGACAGAACACTTTCTTGTTTTTTTTTTTGTTTTTTTTTAAAATTTTGTCAACATCTTTGAGGTCATCACTGTGGTGTTTCTGCACTGCACTTCGCAGAGATCAGTTGTCAATCAAACAGTATGTCCAGCAGTGTGACGCTCTTTTCTTTGTCTGTTCAGCCATGGTGGCTATCGCTGCTCATGCTAACTACCCAGTTCTTCTTCTGTTTATTCCAAACAAACCGGTAATGTAAACTGGATTATTTCCTGTGTGCAACAAATGTAAAAGCGTTGAATCATTATTATGTTATGTCAGTTGGTTATAGAGAGTAACAAAGCAGATATTTATTTATATTAAAATGTAATGGATTATTACTTTAACCATTAGCAAGATGGCACTTTAACGCCTCAATAATGTCCCTTGACTGTTCAGAAGTTAGGTAAAGGTGTATATGGCAGAAAAACGTTTGTTGTTAAGTTTAACGTTCTACTAAGGGATTAGTCAACTTGGACTCATTTAGCCTAGATTAGGAAGATGCAGAAAGACAGGCAGACACTCAGAGCACTGACTTGCCGGCCCTGTGGGGACTCGGCCCCTCTGGACAAACAGGGGAGGAAAACATTCCAGTGAATCATGGCTGAGCTGCTCCACGCCACAGGGAGAGAGGTGGGGAGAGCTAAATAGTCTTTTCTTCAGTTCATCTGGCCCAGGTCCTCATTACATAACCAGGTTTTGTTGGACAGACACACGGAGAACAGAATGGAGCAGGCCTAAGAAAGGCAAGGACTCTTGTAGGGCTGGAGAGCCTCTGATCTCAGCCATTACTGGTAAACAGTCAACACTGAAAGCATGCTTTGATCTGATCTGATATTTGTGCGGCTGCCTTTATTGAATGAATTGAAAAGGACTTTTCACTAAGAGGATGTAAGATGTCTGCCAATAAATCACATGGGCATGCCTTCTTGTTCAGACACGAAAACAGACATCAAACAGACACACACACACACACACACTTGACCATAGCATCGGCCCCTTGCCAGCAGGGAACTATTCTCCATGGAGTGACACGGAGGCTAAGCTGAAAGACGACATTCTTCTCTCCTCAGCTAATACAGGACATTACTGTTTGGTCACACCTGCCCCGCCCTGTATAAATCCCCTGTCTGTCTCTCTGTCTCTCGCTACGTCTGCAGTGGTTCACATGAACCCTCTTGAACCGCGCCATGAACGGCAGGCCTGGCAGTCGTTAGCGCCATATATGAACTGTCCAATCCAGTTCACAACTCCCCGTGGTCCAAAGCTTCTCCGAGCTTCTCAGTTCATCTTTATTGCCCTGCTCCACCCTAACCCGTGTCTCATTCCGGGGACACCAACCCTTACCGGCCAACCCTTACTTTCTGTTCTGCTCCCATCTCTATTCCCAGCCGGTTACCTCAGGCTCTTATCCCCATCTCTGTTCCCACCCTCGGACACAGTTTCAGTCCGAACCCCCAGGTCAATCTGCCAGGCTCCAGCCCCGGCCCTTGTAGTCTTCAAAGTGACTCTTCATTTCAGTGAGGAGTGCCAGCTGACAGCAGACAGCAGCACAGACATTACGTAAATAAAAACTCCCTGATTACAGCTCAGCTTATCTGCAGTATTACTTGGGCCATAAATCAGATCTGCATCCTCTCCTGGAAGCTGCCAACTCAGCTCTGGAGGAACGCCTTTCCCGCTACAAGAACGCAGCGTTCACAATGACAGATATCAATCTAACTTCTTTTAGTAGAACAAAAATTAAATTATAATAGTATCTTGGGAATCTTGCTTGACTTGGTCGTGCCATTATTTTATTGTACTTGGTACAATTCAGCTGTAAGAAGTGTTGCAATTGATTGGCGGTGTGGTGACACACTGGGTTAGCTGCAGAACTGGGATCTGAACCATATAACCACTGTGGGGTTACGGGGCTTTGTGAGTCTTTAAAATCAAACGCCACTGCGGTTTTTATAAGTAGACGAAAAGTGATGTCACTGAGTGAGTTTGTGGGCGTGCATGTCAACATCTTCAGAGATGAAGCCACTGCCGCTTAACTCAGAGGGGACGAAGTGCAGTAAAGGGTGCCTGGAAAAGGCGAGTTCAAGGGACACACCCATTGGCAGGAGAATGAAGGATGAAGAGGAGGGAGGAGGGGAGGGCAGATCCATGTGCTCCAACTCAGGCCTTGTGTACACAGGGGAAAGCACCATGATTGTTTCCAAGGATCATCATTCCTCTCTCAGACCCTACAGGCATTCTCAGTGACTCAGAGTGCACATTACTGTTATTACTTTTTCTTTCACTCTTCCTCTTGCCTTCCTCTTCTCTTCTCAGTCTGTTTCTCTCATTCTGTCTTTCTCGCTGTCTCTCTTTCTCTCGATTGACTCCCCCACCCCCCCTCCCTGCTTCTCCCTCCCTTTTGCTGGATTGTAATAGCTGTGCAATTTACAGCTCTTGGTCAGCCCGGGGCTGTGTGTATGTGTGTGTATGTGTGTGTTGTTTAAAGGGTGTGTCCCAGAGTCCTCATCAGTGTTGGCCTCAGTGCAGGCTGCCTCTCTTCATAACCAATACCAGATCTGTCCCATACCAAATCTGTTACAATCCATTGAATGCATTTCTAATAATGCAACAGCATTACTATTGCACTTTAAAATGGCTTTCAGTGTCTATGTATGAATGTTTGCCGTTCCATGCACTTATAAACTGAAACGCAATCAAAACAGTACATATGCTGAATACCCATACAAGCTATAGTACCAGAAGCCTCCCTTTGCAGTATATTGTGTAGGCCTATTGTTAGTAAGGCATGTCTACCAGAGAAGGCATGAAGGGATCACGTCAAAGATCAAGAGCCTGACAAGTGGTGTGACAGCCCTTCATGAGCCCTCCTTCTCCTGGAGAGCTGTGTGTAAACCTGCCATCATGTGAGAGGACTTTCAACAGTAATGATTTCAATCAAAAGATTAGCAGTTGCTGCTATGGCTGCAGTGCACAGCAGCGCGGGTAAAGCCCACGCTACAGCTGTCTCACGTGAGCGAGAGGTAAACCAGAGAAGGCCAGACACGGCGAAGGGCTTCATATCGAGATGAATATTTCATATTCCAGAGTATTTTTAGAGTTGGGGAGCGTCTCTCCAGCCGCTCATGAATTCTAAATGGAGGTGGTGAATATTTCACCAGCCTACACAAATAGCCGCGCTGAACGCAGGAGATAACATGCTCGGCATTTCTTGTGCGTATGCATGCTTTGTGTGTTCGTTTGCATGCTGTGTGTGTATTCGGTGATTCAATCAATCAGTGTCAATGATAAATAAATGACAACCATTATATATCTGAATCGTCAAAATACGTTCGGATACAGGATGAAACCTTGTAATTCATGCAGATTAAGTTTAAAGTGTGTAATGGCAAACTGAAATGCCAAACCACTCTAATCTCATCCCAGTATTCATCTGGGTATAAAAGGGTGTAATCAGAATAAATGACCTACACGCTATTAGCTTCAGTTGTTGTCATTCCATGATTGCATGCATGTGACGGTCAACGCCTGTCAGCCCTTCATCAAACCAGCCAGATTTACTTTTCATCATATAATCAATCACATTAACTCCTCCTGCTCCACCAGTTCAGTTTTGAGGGAGTTAACTGCGCTATGCTGTCCCATGTTAATGAATGAGGCATAATTAGGCCTGACCGCCAGAGAGCTATGTGTACGTCTGGCTATGCACTGTTCTCTCTCCATGTGTGTTGTCACCCATTCCGCTGTAATTAGACATCCGTCAGGCATGCGTCTGGAATGAGTGGACCCTCCGCCCCTGGCCTCCCCCCTGAGTCTACACCAGCCCGACCTCAAAACCCCAGCCACAAAGAAATGTGCCAGGGATTCCAAGATCGACTTACACCGCTGCTATATAGGCTCTTTATGAAGTGCACGTTGGCTAACAGCCGCGTCACAGAGAGCTTCTTAAAGGGGCCTTTCAGAGGGCTGGAAAACCTGAGTTAGTAAGTTTACATTCAGGGTGGGAAAGGCCAATCCATAGGTCCTGTTCTCGCACCGTAGTCGCCGAGCCTCTTGAATCAGATGCTTGTCTGTGTGTGTGTGTCAGTGTCTGATTGATGATATCTATGCTGCGTTTATAGTCATGAGCGGTTTCTGGCAGGAGGGGGGCTCCAGGTGCATAGTGGTATCTGATGTAGGGGAAAATCCTGCAGTACCTGCACATTTTTGCCCTCTACTATAAAGTCTTACAGACCTTCTAACTGCGTCTTCACCACAGCAGTTTCCTCTGATCTAAAGCATTCAAGAGCCATGGCGCTCTTTCTTTTCCCACCTCTCTTTCACCATGTGGCATCACCCCGAGGGAAACAGTCTCAGTGAGGAGCAATAATTAAACATCGGCAGAGATGGGGCTTTTTTTTTTTTTTGTTTGAGTTGGGGTGGGGTGGGGCTGTCATCAGAAACATATTTGCTCCTGTCTGTGAGCAGCTGCCGAGGAGTGAATGAGCAGGCTACTGAATGCTTGATTGGCAGAGGCATTTGTCTGGAGGTGTCTGGGGACCTCCGGAGACAATTGCCCAGATCAAGCAGTGCTCCTTCACTGGGCAGCTCGCTAATACGACGGGCTCACGCGACCCCCCCCCCGGGCTTAAGGCTTTTGTCTTCCCCGTTAGTTTTAGGGTGAGTGTCCACCCCACGCAGCCTCTCTTCACTGCAAGCTTCTGCTCCGTCTTGAAGGAAATCCCCCTTTTTTCTTTCTCCATGCCTCAGCAGGCTGTGGAAGGTTGATGCTGTATTTGTCCTCTGAGCTACACAGATGGTCTCCATAGCAAAGTGTGAATTTTGGTTATTGTTTTTGCCAGTGGAATAGAAGTGATGCACTCGCTCATAAATGTGTCGTGAGTCACAGCGAGGTAAAATGGTTTTGGAGTTTTTGTGTCATGACTTATTTTTGAGTTGGATACTTCATATAATTAAAAGAAACCATAGCTAGTGTCACAACAAAAGCACGCATGAGAACATGCAATCATTGCAGTTTTATTCTTGTAGATCTCGAATGGTAGTTTTTAGATTTATTGCATCAAGACCGATTGCCAGTCAGTTAGAATAAAGAGGAACCACAACTTCCTCCTTAGAATATATATGAATATATAGATTGTAAAAGTCCAACTTTCTACTGTAGGCTTTCTGAACTCATGTTGAACTTTTGCTCCATCTCCAAGATCAGTTTGGCGCTCTCAGCTATTGGAGCTAAGAAGGGACAAGGTCTGGTAATTGGTAGTTAGTTGAAAAACGAACTTGAAATATACTTATTTAGTTGTACTGTATAATTTTCAGGAATGATTTATCTGCAGTACTACTGCATGATAAATGCATGATCGGGGACTTCTACAATAGCTACTGTTCGTACTACTCATTGCATTTTTAACATCATAGACCTACAATGTGTTGAAGTAAAACACCAACCCTGAGAGATGTCTTCAGGATGTTTTTATATAGCTTGCCACCAAAGTATTATTTTGTCTCGTTAAACCAACAGAAGGGGGAATCCCAGCTTGCCATGCAGCCTGTTTCAGCTTTATTTTACACTTGTACTTCCTACTACCCACGCACTCACCACACAGCTTCTACTTTTAGGCAGAAAACAGTATTCCCAAAATGTGAACAGCTCTGAGCAGGTTTCTCTCTCTCACTCTCTGTCTCAGTCTCTCCCTTTTTTGAGGGTTTGTATGTGTATACTCACAATGCTCCCCCCCCAGCACTAAGCATTGGCAGATGATAGGGCAGTAAAATTCTATTATAGGCCCTCATATACAGTACCTGACTCCACCATTGCCCCCTAAACTCAAACAGATTGAGGCACTTATCTGGGCCTGAAACAAAACCAACCTGCTCCAATATCAGCCCGATCTGTGGCGGGCAGCCTGCTACCTCCCCCGGGTAGTTGATTCTGGGGCCTGTACCCCCTCGGTGCCCCCTGAGGGCAGTGAGACGAGGGGCTTTAAGGGTGCACAGTGGTGTGGGAGCGTAGCGGGGGCAGTCTGTTCCCTGGCCCTCATTAGCCAGTCCTTTGTTACAGTAAGCCATACCTCGCGGAGCCCAGATGCAGCATGTCCAGATTAGATCTTACACCCGCCAGGAGTTTTGAAAAGCCGCCCGTGAATCGAGCCTAATCCTCCTGCAAGACTTTCTCTTTTTGTTGTCGCTCTCTCTACCGCACACGTTTCGTGCGTTTGCGAGTCTGTGCACACACACACAAACACACACTCGCATTCACAGCCGCAGATACATAAACTTACATGCACACACACAAATTTGAGACTTTTTTACTTGTTGTTGTTAGGGCCCTTTAATCCCCATCCAGCGATCCTGTCAGTCCTTCTGGAGCATGCGCCTTTTTTCCTTTATTACACAAATCAGAGCCGCAGATAATCAGCTAATAAATCCTGGACTCCCAAGAATTGAGTGGATTAAAATGAAACGGCATCACGAAACAGCCTGTTTTTCATTGTTCTGTATTCACCAGAATTGTAAACATCTAAAATGAGTTTCACAACTTTGGAAACACAACTTAGGTTGTTATCTTTAAGATTTTGAAAATGGATCCTGTGCTGAGTGTCAGCTAAATTCCTAAAATGTAAATATAAATGATTGAACAGAAACTAGCAAGCAACTTTCCTCCAACCCCTTTTGCTTCTTTAGCCTTTCCAAATCCACAAATTGGGACTTCTTTCTGCCCTGGTGTTTAACAAGCCACTTATATGATTTCAGTGTACAAACTCACGAGGGGTCTTAAAAGCAACCTCCTAAAAGCCTGTTGATTTCTCCATCCCTGTCTTTATTTCACCGCTGCCACAGTTTGGATGTTGTCTTTGGCCCTGCATGTGATGTTGCGTGAAGCCACAAGGCCATTTGCAGAGGTATCAGCAGGGGGACTCCAAATCCTAGTATGTTGGGCCCTGCCATGAGGCGTACGGTGCAGAGAGAGAGACAACAGCACGGGGAGCTTCAAAGACGTCTTTAATCTTACAAGACATATACCACCCTATAGGTCTGCCGGTCAGCCTTCCACACCAGTGGGTAGAATTTCACAAGAGTTTGTGGCCACACTCAAGTTGATGTTGTGGGTTGGCCCACACTGATATTATTCATTATTGTTGTTTTTCTAGGATGGACAACGATGCTTGCAATTCACACTCTTCTGTGGTCTCATAAACTTCTTCAAAGCTTTTTCCTAGTCGGTGTTAATAGCCGTGTCCGTTTTATAATGTGTTTGAACATGGCCACCGTCCCATAAACCTGTTCTTCCAATTAAAGGGAGGCCCGTTAGAACGTGGCGTGTGAGCTAACCAGCTAGGATAGGAAGACACCTGAATTGCTCGAGGCACTATTTTCTAAATATGCATTTCTTGTATGGTGTTCAGGCCTCTTCACCTCTGTTGCTCAGAAATGCCGGCTCTCTATGTAAACAAACAAAGCTTGTGCGGTCTGTGATTCACCAATACGCTCCTCTGCAGCTACAGTACCTGAGATGACCTGAATTATATCCTTAGTGCTGCATCCATTCTGCCCAGACACTAAAACGTGACCTAGATTCCCCACTAGTAAAACAAACAGAGCATAGCATAGAGCTAAGTCCAGAACACACACATAAGTCCTGCTTTTCATTGCGCTCTGTATTTGCACATCGATCCATTGTAAGTCCCTCCGTAGCTTGAATGTGCGGTAAGCCTGGAGGATAACCGTCAACCTTGGCGTTTGTTCACATCAAAGCCTGTCAGAGGAAGTGAGACAGATGGGGTCTCACCTCTTCCCCATAACACTATCTGATGTCCTCAGTAAAGCCCTAATCTGTACATACACACACTCAAACACATACATACACATACATGCAGAGAAAGACACACACACAAACTCTTACTCTGTCAGTCTCTCACATAAGCGCGCACACACACACACACACAAGCCATGAAGTCACATGAGTGCCCATGGAGAATACCCCGATCCAATGGCCGACATTGTTGTGGTCTGGTTTGTTGCCACGGCGACGGCATAATATTTCTTCGTTTTTGTGTCTGCATGGCACCAAATCCACGTCCTAGCCAACAGGAATGCTATTCAAGTTTCCACACCCCGCCCCAAGATCTCTGTCTTATCATGTGTTTTAGATTTAAAGGAATTTGGAGACATATATGATGTGGTTTCAACCCCATAATAGTCTGAAATGCATTAGTGTAGGTAAACAGTATTGTTTGGCTGGAAACTGTACCTTGGATGGTGAAGTGAACTGCGCTGTAATGCTCTGCAAAGATGGAAACATATGGAAACGGCACATGGATAACCTTTTCCCCATGTTTGCTTATATATGCAGTAGACAATACAGTGCTTGTGTATATAGATGCTCTTGTGAGACTTAACCCTTTCTTCGACTTGTATAACTCAAGTGTCTGAGGCAGCCGGGTTTGGCTATTTCTATTTCTGCCGTCCCTTTTCCATACGGAATACCGCATGCTATATTGAGTCAAGTGAATGTGGTAACAAGATGCACAAAACCAAATGCTGTGAGGAAACATTCCAGTCCTGGGTTCCTGATGTTGTTTTCCTGTCTCGGGTCGCAAATATTCCTCAGAATCAAAATAGAGTGGTATTTACATCTTCGCCATTTAGCAGATGCTCTCATCCAGAACGATAGCGTTGATGGACACGTTTTGGCCGTTGTGGGAATTGAACCTGTGAAGTTGAGTTGATGGGACGGTAACTACTGAGTCACCTTGCTGCCATAGTGAAAGCGTTGAAAATACCGAGTGGACGAAACGACAGATTTTCCTTGAGTAATGTTACATACATGACTTATTCAACATTTAGTAACAGGCCACATAATAGTACACAGTCATGCTGTTCTTGTTGGATCAGTGTAAATGCTCCAGGGGGCCCTTAGTTGAAAATGTGATTAAATATTAAGTTGATGCGTTGGCCCCGCTCCCTACCAGAGAGCTTTACTAAAAGGTATCAGGCCAGAGTCTATCCCGCTCCCAACCATCTCACTGGTCTTAAAATAAAGGCAGTTGCCAAGCCTGGGAGCTTGTTTACTTCGAAACATTGAAGAGGTGTTCCCCTGGAGCATGGCTAGCCTCTTATGCAATACACCAAGGAGAGGGTGAAGGGAGAATGGATGGTTGCAAAGTTTACATTTACCTTGTCTAGAGCAAATTACAATGCATGTTGGCTGTTGGGGGACACGTGTCTGTTCAAAGGATTAAACCTGTAACCTTTTGGTTAAGGGGCCGTCTCTAAAACTGCCAGCCCACCCTGCAGGAATCCTTTGTTGTCGCCAGATGATGCTAGGGTTGGTGGGCTGGTTGTACATTTGCTCACCTTACAGATGTCACAGAGTCCATGTGCCACCTTATCTGCATTAGCCCCACTTGACTTCTTCTATGGACTGTGAAGACAATCCAACTTATTCCTGTCTCCAGGCAGAAAGCAACTGTGTGCCACATGCATCCCGCCTACAGCATTTGGAATGTCTTATATTTAACCTTTGTGTGTGTGTGTGTGTGTGTGTGTGTGTGTGTGTGTGCGTGCCTGTGTGTTGGCTCATCTGTCTATTTGTTCTTATGATTTATTGACTACCGTCGACACGTGTGTGTGTTAGTGTGTGCCTGTGTTTGGCACTGCACTAACTGCTAAAACTTTTAAAAGCTTGACAGCGGAAGAAGTGAGTGAGTGAGAGAGATGGAGGATACAGGAAGGGAAGAGAGCTCACTTCAGGCCGCCTGGCCAGATGTGTGTGTGTGTGTGTGTGTGTATATGTATGTGTGTGTGCATAACCGAGAGAGAGAGAGAGAGAGAGAGAGAGCGAGAGAGAGAGTTTTGTGTGGTGAGTGGGTGGGTGCGTCAGTCAGTCGGCCCAGGCTCTCTGCAGTGGACTCAGCCGCTGTGCTCTCCTCAAGGCTGAGTGGAAACATCATGTGTCTGTGGGACGCCCAGAGGACCAGCCCTGTTTCTCCACGCTGAGACCAGAACAGAGAGGAAAAGACGGACCGAGAGAGAGGGAGCAAAACGGAGGCCACCAGACAGAAAGAAACCAAAAGTCACAGAAACTGGAGCGTCTTTGAAGGACCGACATCTTGAGGATAGTTTTGTTTAGTTTTCATCCATTCTGCCATCTGGTCCCAACACCTCAGCCTTGGGTATCCCATGCTGGCCCAGAGGAATGGGCTACCTCCAGGCTGTAAGCCGGTGCCTCTGAAGGATTGCCCAGACCTGCGGGATGTGGATGTGGATGGAGAAGGGTGCTGCTCCCTCTCTCCTTCCCCATCGTCTGGAGGTTGTCCCTGGGCTCGGCTGGCCGGGGTGGACGGCTGCCTCTCGGAGCCCTACTGCCTTTGGTTCCAGCTGTTGGCCAGAGCCTACTGGGGTGAGGTGGAGCTAGGGCTCACCAGCCCCAACCGCAGCGTGTCCTGGGCTAGGCTCCGAGAAGCCTCCAGAAGGAACTGTGTCCGATCCAGGGTAAGGTTAGTTGTGTATGGGACATGCATATGTCCGGAGAAGGACTCCACCACATCTTTGGGGTCAGACATGCGAGTTGACATTTTGAGGGACTGTGAAGCATCTTGTATTGCTGGACTAGTGTACTATCGGGGTGTTTAGGAATACCCTGACTGGCTGAAATGTGTGTTGAGGCGATATCAGTGGCTGGCAGAGGGTTATAGGATTACATAGGAAGCATTGGAGAGGGGTGGAGAGGTTAGGGGCGGCTACACTTTGTTGTGCTGTCTCAGGAATTTTGTGTGCGTCATCCTGCTCTCCAACGGCAGGGTAGTCCTGTTTCACTGACCGATATCTTTTGTAACACGAGTGTGTCTGTGTGTGTGTTGGGGTTTAAGTTTCATTTACTGTTAGTCCCTATGGTGGTTTCGGAAAGACGCTTTGCTGTACATTTTCAGAGAACAATAGAGTTGTCAGTGTGCCTGCCAGTGTGGTTTAGGCTCTTATTTTCAGTATTTTCTTCTCCTTCTAAAATAGCAGCCAGAGCGATTTATTTATTTTTACGTAATGTATATATGCATTGTACTTTATTGGAAAGAAGTCAGTCATTGTTGAGTTGTGGACCAAAGTGGGGGATTACAGGCATATTTTCCTATGATGAGGTGAATGAGGCTGAGTAATGTTAAAGAGCAATGGCCTGTGGTCAGAGGGAGGGAGATGAGGGGAGAAAAGGGGAGAGGGAGTATGAGAGGTAAAGCCATGAGGCCAGCTGCCCAGGGGTGACTCACATACTAAAAAAACTCCACGGAGAAGCCAGGTCCACAGGTAATGCTATTCAAATCCACTCAAACTCCTGGTCTCACATATGTAAATAAACACACAAATGCATGCAAACGCACCGTCCTGCAGATTACAGCAGCATGTGGCAGCGCTCAGATCAGTCCCTCAGTATGCACATCATGGAGCCTGCCGATGTGCTACACTGGTGTCACTTCTGTCAATGACTGTGTGGCTTTGTTTGGACTCCTGATCATGTGTAGAAATACCTTTTGAACGTTTCAGTGTTTTACTACCGGTGGTAGTAGCAGCCTGTAGTGTCTTGCTGCAGTACGACAGCCATTGTTTCCCTCCACACTGTAATGCTGCTGCTTCTCTTGCTCTATAATTCAACATGTTATATATAGGAATGGGAATTGTGTGTGTGTGTGTGTGTGTGTATGTGTGTGTGTGTGTGTGTGCGCGTGTACGCTCGTGTATGCGTGCACACACACATTAGTGACAGCCTAATGGCTTAGCTATTGCGTAACTTGACATGAAATTTTAAGCGTGGAACCAAAACAAACAACTGAGAACCTCTCCTCTCCTCCCCCCTCCTTCCCCCTCCTCTCCTCTCCTCTCCTCTCCTCTCCTCTCCCCTCCTCCCCTCTCCTCTCCTCTCCTCTCCTCTCCTCTCCTCTCCTCTCCTCTCCCCTCCTCTCCTCTCCTCTCCTCTCCTCTCCCCTCCTCCCCTCTCCTCTCCTCTCCTCTCCTCTCCTCTCCTCTCCTCTCCCCTCCTCTCCCCTCCCCTCCTCCCCCCTCCTCTCCTCTCCCCTCCCCTCCTCTCCTCTCCCCTCCTCCCCCCTCCTCTCCTCTCCTCTCCCTCCTCTCCCCTCCTCCCCCTCCTCCCTCTCCTCTCCCCTCCTCTCCCCTCCTCCCCCCTCCTCCCCTCTCCTCTCCCCTCCTCACCCCTCCTCTCCTCTCCTCTCCTCTCCTCTCCCTCTCCTCTGTCTTGGCTGTAGTGTGGACTGTGGAGTATTTCCAGGCCCACACTACAGGGTATTTGTGGTGATTTCACCAGTCGTACTGCTAAGCCCACACCCAGCCCACTCTCGTGAGGCCTCTACATCTGGTGCTCCCAGACAGAAGGAGGAGAGGTGTGGATAGAGAGGTTCGAGAGTCTGGGAGGGCAGAAAGAGAGGGTTGTTGGAGAGAATGGCTTTGTTTTGGACCCATACCTAAGATGTATTTTGGTGGGAAAATGGCCTGTGGAGAGAGTTGGCCTGAGGCTCTTGGCAGGCCGTCCTGGCCCGGAGTCACTGTGGTGGTGTTAGCGTCGACCGCTAACGCACGCCCTGCGGTGCCGCGGTTCAACTCTATGGCTATTTTGATGATGGATGTGACAGAAGTCTCACTGCTCAGACAGCTAAGAGCAGCAGGAGAGACCAGAGTGGCGTTCTTATTGATGCTCCTATGTAGATTTTTTTGATTAATGTGGAGTTTTCTGATGTATGTTTAGGTTACTGTTTCAGTAAGTCTGATTTTCAAAAGAAAAACACCTGATAGAGTGGATCTGAGCAGAGTGGATTTGAAATGCAGTCCTTAAGAATGTATTCTGTATATACACAACAACATTTGTTTCATACCTTTTAAGGTGGCATTCATCAATAAATATATATCACATGCATATCTCTATGTCCTCTGCATGTATGGGTGTGTTTGTATATATATGTGTGTGTGTGTGTGTGTGTGCGTGCATGTGCGTATTCATCCTAGGTGTAGTAACATCATCTTCTGGAAAAGAGGGTCACGGACGTCGACTCGAGTGACTCACTTTATTTTCTGCTTGGTTACAGTTGCCATTTGAGATGAAAGCGGTGTGAAAACCTTTTTCCTCGTCAACTGCTTTTGTTATAGAACATTTAAAACTCGGGTGTGTGTTGTGGTATGTAGGTATAAATGTAGTGTGACATGTTATGCAAGCTGAGAGCTGTTGGTATTTTAGGGTTGTTTTCACCCCATGTAAGTCTTAGTAGGTACAAAGGAATGTAGAAGATAGGTCTGTCCTCATGCAGACGTACCAAATGGCCTTCCACAGCCCCAAATGTGTAATAACCAAAGCCATATGTGTTGTGGAACGTAGGGCTGCACGATTATGGCGAAAATGATAATCCTGATGCTTGGCAGATATTGCGATCACTGTTATTAATCACGATTAGTAGTCTTATTTACCAAATAATTGGTAATTATTTGACTGTATTTTCGGCGTCCATCAACATCTTGAATATTTTCAACCACAGCAGGTGACATGAAATGTTCCAATATTGCTGACATGCAAGTACTCTCAAAGTTAGCTGTGGAAACTGTATAAAATCGTGATATGTGCTGAAAATTGCATGAACTGCTTTCATCAGACCGCTAATCAACAGCCTCTAGGTGAATGTGATAGCCTCTTGTTTACCCTATGATGCACCGATCTACACCCAGGTGTTCAGGTGTGTTATTGATTCTCTGAGATCTGAGATAAGTAGTTACAGTAAGTACAGTGTATCAGTCCCACTTGAAGCCACCTTACCTGCAAATCCACTCCTACTCCACTGATAGTACTGGCATAGCAGTGCGACAACATTGTGACGACAATATTAATTGTTATAGAGGTGGACAGGTTTTTCTACATCATTTCATTTTCAGTGCTTACAAAATGCTCCAATAAATTGTGGCTGGGTGGAAATAAAGAGATGTCGAGGCTTACACTTTGCTCAGGTTAAACAGGAAGTAAGCACATTGTTTAAGAAGCTGTGTTCAACACTATTGCCCCTAAGGAATAGTGCAGCCTGGTCAATGTGGTCAATATTACAGTTTCAATACTATGAATTATTGATTCAGCTTTACTTAACACACAATCACCATACGACCTGGAATGAACTCTCCTGTTTACTTCCTCGTCTGATTCCCTGAGCACCAGCTGACCGCAAAATGACACCTAGTTATTCAACAGACACAACCTGCCTTACTGCGATAACTGTGAAGAAGCAACAATAGGAGATTGCTTGTGTTTTAAATGAAGTTGGTAAGGAAGGTCTATGCTTAGCTGTGGGCTGTTTCATCTGTGAAAACAGACTTGTCTTTGTTTTAGCAAACCCATTTTGCTTTACACAATTACTCAGGGGTGAAGTCAGTAGAGTGACTGTAACTTGATGTGACACCGGGTTTATTCTTACCAGTCACCACATCAAAACAGTAGTTTTACTATGAATGTATCTGTGTGTATCTGTGTGGTCATTCCTTTACAATGGAACAATGCATAGTCTATGGCACAACATGTTGCCGTTTATGAAGAGTTTGGTTACCCATGTTATTGTTCTGACATTTCACTCAAAATTACATTGTGATTGCAAAGACAACCTTTTTAAAGGAGGGCCCTTCTCATCTGTCTGTCCAGCTATTTTCTGAATCTATGTACTCATGGTACTGCAAGGTGCTTTGGATAGAAACGTCCACCACATGGTATAGCTTCTATATGGTCCAAAAAGCAACACTGACATCCCTGTACCTCTGTCCTCCCTCCAGGCCAAACAGAAGGATGGGCGCGATCAGAGCGACGCGTCGGCCACGGCTTCTCCTGGGGGAGAGGAGGAGCCCTTTTCCTGGCCGGGGCCCAAGACGCTCCACCTGCGCCGAACCTCCCAGGGCTTCGGCTTCACGCTGCGGCACTTCATCGTCTACCCGCCTGAGTCTGCCGTTCACTCCTCTCTCAAGGTGAGAGGACGTCGTCTCTGCCCCCTCTGACCAGACCAGGGCCAAAATATACTAAAAAAATGAGCTCTCTTCATATTTATTCCAGGATGTAACTCATATCTGTTTCCAATGTGAGCTGACAGCGATGTTAAAAAGACGCACATGCACAAAGTAACAATAAAATAACAAAAGACGTCACATCTGTTTTTGTCAGAACGAGCAGCATTAGACTAAAGGGCAGCACAATGTTGCTGTTGGACTGTATGCACACCCAGTCATGTAAGTCATGTAATGTCAAAGTTGTACAGCAAAGGGTTTTACAGTCTCTCTGACTTGTATCATCCCACCTGGGATGTCTGCCAGCAAATCATTGGATAACATCAGCAGCAAGCTGCCCTTTTGCATTAATCCTGATGTTGCAGCACTTCCCTCTCCTAATGGACAGACTACAGGGCTTTAGGTAAATACTACAGGCCCACTTCCTTTAATGGGAAAATGCACTAGTTTTCTCAAGGCCTGTTATGGCTTCCCTAGCTGTTTTTTTTTCTCGTTTTTTTTGTAAGTGATAATTCAGGATAAGTTGTGTTTATTTTGCTCTGAAGTGTATTTTGACAACCTCTTCAGTGTGCAAAGAAGGATTTCATACAAAGCCCTCTCTTTCTTATAGCTTTTGGCTGCAGTTCTGACAGCTCAATGAGAAACTATGGCATGACACTTTAGATATTTGTGCAACCAACAAGATGGACAGGTTCTCCCTGGAGGTCTTCCTGGGTATCACAATGTTGTCTTGGCCTCTTTCATCCTCATATGTCAGTGTGGTCCAACCTGGGCCACTTCACGTTTCTCACTATAACTATAATCATGCAAATCATACACGAGTTTTGCTATGAACTTGCATTGAACTATTAGAAGAGTTTGTTCTCATAAAACCTGTAACAGCTGGCATTATGCATGTTCATAATGCTGTTGATATATGGAATTACACAACAAAAAGCAAATGATTTTCTGGAAAAGAGTCTGACTTTTAGCTCTCTAGTCCACTTAACATAAGACATGGCTCAATAATTCTTGGAAAAATCAATTTGAAACTGAAATTTCAACCAGTCGAGTCACTCTTACTGTAGACCCTAACCAGTTCTTTCATTATGTCACCTAATCATGACTGTGAGAAAGAAAACAAATCCTCATCCTTGCACCGTCACCACATTGTATTGTAATTACGTTTAGGGTCGGGAGCTCTTGAGTAATCATGGTCTCCGCCTGTTGGGGTTAGCTTGAAGAGAGTCAGACAGTCTTAAGGAAAGCCTTGGGAGTCTTAAAGGATACATGCAGAACATATGTGTCACTGAGGGAGTACGGATTAAAGCAGGCGTGTGGATTTTTAACCAGTGCTCTGAGGGAAATTAAGGAGTTACGCGTTAAGGAAATGGAAAAACACAAACGTGTCTATGAAGTGGCTTTTACTCTGAACCGCCCTGCCTCTTATCCCCTGTGTCCTTTGTCAATTAGCTGTGTTTAATGATAGCGAATGCTCCTCTCCTCCTCTCTGGATCCTTTCCTCCTCCTTCACTGCTGGGACTCAGTCAGTCACTTCATCTTCATTAAGGAGAACCCTTGACCCTTAAAACTGAATAATGTCATCTGACATTTTTTTGTCTCTTTTTTTTTTTTCTCTTATAGGATGAAGACAATGGCAGCCGAGGTAAGTGGGGAAAGGTGTGTGGGTGTGTGTGTGTGTGTCAGTGTATATATATATACATAGCTGTCTGCGTTGCATGGGTGTGTAGCTGAGACCTCAGGTGGGGCTGAGAAGAACAAAAGGCAAACAGACTGCGACCCTCCTTTACTCTCCAGGAACTCCCCAGCTCTCCTGTCACTAGACTGGGGATCAAATTAGGATGGAAGCAGTCCATTATCTCAACGTATCCTCAATCCTCACAAATTCAAATGAACTAGATGATTACTTGGCCTTTGTCTACATAGGTAGATGTTTCAGCATGCAGTTTTCAGCATGTAGTCTTATTGATGGCTTATCCGATGTACATGGATATGATATAAGTCTATAAAGCAGCATGTTGCAGGTGAAGTTGCCTTTTCTGCAGGCAGGCAGTGTTACGCTGCACAGTGGTGTTTGCAGCTCTGGTCCTTCCTCCTCGGTGTGGCAGTCAGAGCTGTGTTAGCTTGGCAAGGCCTCTGCATTCCTCAGAGCATCCGGCCCATCACTCCAGTCTTCTCTATTCCTCTCACGTCTGCAACCAGCCCAGCATGAAAGCAGGGGGATAGCACTGCTGTGCTTCATCACTAGCCCTCGCAAATAGCTCTGCACCACATTGCACATGTCTATCTGGTGTACACACACACAAAAGCACACTTTCATATGCGCTCATGCACACACATGCACACAACACAAACACACAAAATGGGCATAATGACTATTCTATTTCATTCCACACAAGCATTTTGGTCTGAAAGTAATAATCTGTGACATTTGCTACTCTCTCTCTCACTGATAACACAATAGTGATTCAACCTTCATGAATGCTTTTACATTTGCTGATATAAACACCTAGAGTGTCTGGCAGGTCTTTCCCGAGAAACATCCTGTGACATTTTACATTTACAGTAGCAGCAACAACGGTTTGTTTGGAATAAATAGAAGAAGAACTGGGTAGTTAACATGAGCAGCGATAGCCACCGTGGCTGAGCAGACAAAGAAAAGAGCGCCACCTACAGAAACTCAAACTCCATCAACAGAAACTCCAAGGAAAAAGACGTCACTGTTTGATTGACAGGTGATCTGTGGGAAGTGCAGCGAGAAACACCACAGCAATGAGCGCTGAGAGACAAAGATGGAGACAAAATGATCACCACTTTAAAGATATTAATGTTTGTTTACGTTACAGTCATGATTGTGAACCACAGCACTGAGGCTGCTTTTTTTTATTGCATTTATTGCATGTTGCTGGGGCTGTATAGCTAATAATGTTTAGACTACACGTGAATCTTGGCACATGCTTAACAGGAAAGACATAACTTCATCTTCCTGAGCTGTCATAACATTGGTATAGTGACTCAGTGGGAGTGCAAGAGCTGGACCTGGAATTACACGGAGCTATTGATCATGCGTTAGTGATCTCTGCAGCAAAACCCTCTTTTCACACTGGTCATTAGGTCTATGTATGTTTGGCCAAAACCAAAGCTAGATCTCGCCCCACCAGGTGTTATTCAGTGGATTGCTATGTTATGAGTGGACAGTGAAAGTGAAGAATCCAGGGTGAAAGGAGGGTCAACAGAGCGCTTGTGATAAATCTGATTCGGGAAATTGAGAAGTGGATTCCTGTAAGTGTCTCTCAGCATCCCTCTTGGCCCACGGTGTCACATTCCTCTCAGACTACCCCCCCCCCCCCCTCACTCCACTCCCAACCCCCACCCCCCCCCCCACCCCGCGTCCCCTGTTCACCACAGGCTCCAAAAACGTAAAACAACACACACACACAGGGCCTCACTGTGGCATGAGGAAACCCTTAGGGAAATTGGTGTGTCTGTACACATTCTTGCATGTGAGCGTGTTTGTTGTGATTGTGTGTGTGTGTGTGTGTGTGTGCGCGTGCCTTTATCACCGAATATGTGGTGCATGTGAACCATTCATCGCTCAGCTCCATAGATGATGAATAATGACCCCTGCCTGGACAGCCCCCCTGCTGCCACAGGAAGTCACTTGGCTTGCTTCCAGTCTCCCATAAATCCCCCCTATGCTCCACACGACACTCGGAGACCCAGACACGATGACAGGTAGTGGGAATATCACACATTTCAGGAATCTCCCTGAGGATTGACAGCTGATGTTGTAAAATAATATAGTTCCTCAAATCGTCGTGGCTAATAATCATGATTAGCAATCGTGATCACAATATCTAGAAAAATAATCAGGATGATCATTTTAGACTGCAGCCGTAATACAGACACACCTGTGGCTGAGGTGACCAGCACCACAGCCACCACAGGCGCTGAAGAAGCAGGCGGCGAACGCACCCAGTCTGCAAAGAAAAAAAAAGCAACGCTGATGTTCACCATGTTTTTTAACATGTCTTGCCGGCCGCATGTTTAGCTTTGCTGTTATTTGGTTTCTTACTTGCTCTCCACCCTTGTTGTTGCTATGACTTGATGGCTTGGTAGCCACAAACCCAGCTCAGCCACAGCAACTGGAATGCACCCCAAAAACATCCCGAACTTCACTGAAAAGCCAGTTTCATCCAAAAGGCATGTACAAACAGAGTCACAGCCACAGACTGTTAACGTACAACGCAGACTATATATTTATTGTTATTTTAGTGTGAAAAAAGTTGCAGCTTTAAACAGCCCAGCTCCAGTTTTCTCTGTCACTGATAGCCGTGCAGGTCTGTGATGTTCACTGCAGCCGTCCAGCCTCCCCAGTGAGCTGCAGTGCAGTTTATTTGCTTGACACCGGGCCAGCGTGTGATGAGGCTGTTGGTGTTTGGAGAGAGGGAGCTTGCTGACCGCATGTTGACTAGCTGGGTGTTGCCGCTGGAAACACTTCAAACCCCCAGAAACACACACAGGCAGACACACGCACACACACACACACACACACACACACACACGGACACAGACATAGAGATGTAGATAAACAAACACAGACATAGATATATAGGCGCATGGAGGAAGCTCATTCACTACCCAAACATGGAAACACAGGAATGTCTTAGTGTGTGTGTGCGTGTGTGTGTGTGTGCACGTGTGTGTGCGTTTGTGCGTGTGTGTGTGTCTCAAGTATGAATCTGTTTATTTCCTTTCACAGCGGTTGTGTACATACCATCTCTCACTCCCTCTCTCCTCTTCTCTCTGTCTTCTTCATCCCTCCTTCCATTTTTCTCTATCTCTCTCTCTCTCTTTGGCTGTATATTTTAGCAAGCTGTTGAAGCGTAAAGTACAAATGAGGCATATTGTGTTATGCTTGTGAAGCTGTGGTACTTCAAGGCAGAAAAAAAAGAAATATAAAAATTTCTCCATCTGTTCAAATATTTGTTTTTCATTCTGTGCAGAAACTTCTCTCTGCAGATATTGGCTTTATTTCCTTTTTTTTTTTTTTTTGGTCAGCTTCCATAGAGGTTGCAGAGGGAGCCATAGCGCAAGCAAACAGAATTCCCCAGTATTCTCTGGTGGGCTTTTAAACGCCCCACCTTCTTTAACTAAGCTTTGTCCAGCTTGCTCGTCTCTCAAAACCTTCTCTCCATCTCTCTTTCTCTCCCTTGCTCACTTTCCCTCTCTCTCCTTCTCTTGCCGTCTCCCTTTCTTTCACCCTTTCTCTCTTTCTCTCTCTCTCTCTCTCTCTCTTTGCTTTCCTATTGCCCTAGATGACTTCTTAACATAACCTTCCCCATCTTTTGTTCTCATCAGGCTCTATGTTGAAATTGCTAGATCCAGTTTCACTTTAATAGGTGTTCATTTTTATTTTTTGTCTTATTTAATATGGCTACAGTAGCTGGCCAGTGTTTCGCCCACAAATCCACAGAGTCCACATGTATGCAACTTTGCATGAATGATTTTAAGTCTGACTTTTATTGATGTGTTGATGTACACCTATCCATCTTGAAGTAATTTAACCATGAGCCTTGAGTCAAATAGTATTTCAATACAATTTGCCTTGTTTAACATTTTTTCAAGTGGAAATCTTAGAATAAGGAAAGTCACTCCACCTGTTTTAAGATATTGTCACCAAAACACGCACTCTTGTATTGAAAACCCATTGATAGATTGTCCCATTGAGGATGTTTTTGCAATGCAAAATTGAATCACGTGTTAAGTTGGTCTGCTTTTTGCTGTGCGGTTAGAAAAAAAATGCAATACATATCCTCTTTGCCTTGGGTGGATTTTGGTATTTGGAATTCTTGGGAAAAAAAAGTGATGGAAAGTACACAACCGCTTTCCTGTTTCTGGTGGAAAAAACACCAGATGTGTGTGTGCGTGTGTGTTTGTGTGTGTGTCTGTGTGGCCACAATGAGCTGATGAGCTGACGGTTGTAGAGATGGTGTCAGCCATGTTATACTATTGGCATGTTCCTCCCAGATCAGGAGTGTTACTATCATGGAAGTAATTTATTTGGGAACGACCCCAGCCCTTCAGGAATTTAGCCATGCAGGTTGTTATTTGTGCACACACACACACACACACACACACACACACATGCAAAGACAAACTCCTGACTTGACATTGTCAGTGATGACAGGGGCTTCAAGGCACATTGACATACCTTCCCCCAGTGTGTGCTAAGGTTACTGACATGAAGCTGTGGCTGTTTACAGAGTGCAGCGATGAGTGAAAGGAGACCTGTACATCCGAGACTGGCACTTACAAGATATTTTGCCATCTGACAAACTCTATTTACACAGTTGTGAGGGTTTGGGTTTGTTAAGAGTTACAAGGGGCTGAGGAACTGGGTAGGTTCCTTGCTTTGTACCCAGATGTTTCAGCAGTGTTGAAGTTTGACGGTAGATTTGCACAAATGCCACTGTGCTTACTCTAGTCGGTGTGTTAATCACACATGTCTGTTCAGAGAGAGTAGGATCAACAAAGAAAATATATTGCAATATTTAATTGAATTGCTTGAGGGGAAGAATGTTTTCAGCCATCGGAGCGTCTTCCTCGTCTTCCTCCAGTGCAATCCTATTCCTTTGAGATGAACCTTGACAGTAAAACACACTGTACTTTTGAAGGAAGTTGGAGTTTGTGGACTTAAGTGGAATATGCTTGTGCTCTGACCTTCCCACACTACGGGGAGACCTCCTTGTGCCAGGATCATGTGCCTCCCATTTTCATATTTCTCTGCTGGAGCAGAGCTGAGATAGATAGCCATCTAAACACACACACACAGACCTCCTCCTCCTCGGCGTTTGAAGTGTTGGGAAAGTTGGAGGAAAGCACACAGAGTTCCAAGCTCAGGTCCAGATCCACCCTCTCTCTCTCTCTCTCTCTCTCTCTCTCTCTCTCTCTCTCTCTCTCCCTATCTCTCTCTGTGTGTTAGAGCGAGGAATGAGGAAACAGTGTTTCGACCGCACATCTGCATATGTTTTTATGTATACCCATACATGTGTATATGTGCATGTGGTGTTTTGCAGAGAGAGATAAATGGTAGAGAATAGTGAGTTGGATAGAGAGGCATTGTGCCAGGGTTAATGTAGTGAGCGGGCTGCAGGCCCAGCCCTGTGTAGAATAACATTATCTAACCCAAAACAACGGGAGAGCGGGGAGCCAACCCACACAACCGGGCCCAGCTGTGCAGCCGGGAACGGCAGCCAAACCAGAGCTTGTTAAGGCCATAGAGCAACACTGACACCCAGCCACACCATTGGATGGCCACCGACTGCTCACCACTAGACAGGACTAGATAGAGCTGCACAATACTGACATTGTCATTTTTTTTTGTAACTGAATTGCGATACATGTAGATGCAGATACTGCATAACTTTCGGTGCCTGAAATGTTGTCTCGGGGGAGAGAAAATGTGATGCCAATGCTTCGGATTTGGTCAATTTGCACATAATCAGAAGACTTTGTTTAGAAAGCTGTCTTTTCTCGGGTGAACAAAAATGCACCCTCTTGCAGTTTAATTGTGTTTGTAATTGTATCTATTGTACCACTAGATTTAAAGGCTGTGCTGTTTCCATTCAGCAACTACAGTAATGTCAGTTTTAACTTTGAGAAACTCAGTAAGTTGTCTATGCCTGACAACTTACTTCCTTTAGTGTAGGGTCTATTAGCATGCTGGATCCAGTGCCTTGTCCACTAGTGTAACATTTGTCCCAAGTAGCATCCAAGACCAGCTTCACTTATTCAACCGTCATTCTGGGTTTTGGATCAGCCAATGTCAGTATGGGGGTGTTCTGATGTATTTCATTAATCCATACGGTAGTTTATGCTTTAGTAAAACGGCTGGGAGCATTAAAAAAAATCTAAAGCTTTTTGATTTCCACATTTAATCCTGTTCATCCAGCTGTAGGGCATGGAAACTTCCAGAATCCAATATGTGCTGCAGAGTTGTAGCGCTGTGAGATTGGCTCTGGATTGAGAATCTGCCCAGTACACAGAGAAGAGGGGACAGAGAAACATAAAGGAGAGACATTGGTTGACATATGTACCTGCAAACGCTGGTCAGTCGAATCCTTCATCTCTTTGTCTGTCTGACTAAAGATGAAGTTAAGAATGTGACACATAATAAACACTGAATAAAGGTTGTGGAAAGAGCGATACAGCCCTTATACTGCAATACAACTTTTCATAGGTCGAGTTTTTGTTATATGGCTTCAACAGAGGATTGATGACACCAGATCATGCAGTGAGAACACGACTAGCATGAAGGTGAATAGTAATACAGTGTTGCCCTTGACGATTGTACAGTCTTCACAGCAATGTCTCGGCCATAGGAAAGAGGAGCAACCATTTTATGTACTCTACTGCCTTCTACTGGATCAAAAAAGCGCTGCATCTGTTGTCGATACTTCAGGCATTTACAGTAATTGACACTCTCATCCGGGGTGACTTACGAGCAGGCAAGGGTTCGATGTCTTGCTCAAGGGCACTTCAGAAGGACCGGAGCAATCGTAGACAGAGCTGTTTCTCTATTCACCCTACCAAAGCGTTTCGGTGATGAGTACACTGTGACCACCAGATACCGAGGGAGGGTTAGATGGGTCAAAGCATTGGAAGACCGATCAGTCAGTTATCACATGAACTCACTTTGGTGAAGTTGTATCTTTTAGATGCTGTCACACTGATAATCCAATACAGTAATCAAAACAAGTCAAGCCACAGGCATTAATCCTTCACCCACAAGAGGGAGATAAGTGCATTGGGCACTCTGACATGTTATATCATCACAAAAATGATATGTAATGTGACCAGTATATATGTGGCAATCCTTGTTGAAAACATGGGAAACCTTTGGGCAATGTGACGGCAAGTTTCCCGTCAACAGGAACTAAAATGAGGAACAGGTTAAAAGTTGGGAACCAGTCAGCCTTAGGTTAGGCATTAGGTTGGGTTTGGCAACAATGCCCACTAAGCTGCCCCCTGTATCGCAGCTCTTTATTCATTAAGATTTGGTAGCCTTTCTGTCAGCACTGACAATAGAGGAGTGTCTGGTTCAGGGTTGTGTTCAAAACAAGAACTGATTATGTAAGAGGCTGGGCGGCAGTGACTGGAAGGTTACTGGTTTGGATCCCTGGACCGGCTCGGTAAAACTGGGTGGGGAAAGCTGGGGTGAGAAACCCTCTCCCCTCCGTCAACAGCTACTGTCAAGGTGCCCTTCAGCAAGCCACCTCAACCCCAACTGCTGCCGTGGACCTGCTCAGCGCCCAACAGAGGGCTGGTTGTACTGGGCAGCTCCCAGGTGTGAATATGTGTGTCAGCGCGAAGCAGGGCGTTGCTGAAAAGAGCATGTGTACTCAGTCAACCTTCCCTGAGGAAAGAAAAGAGCAGTGAGGTACTCTGATAGTGCACTTCCTCAAAGACGAGGGCTCTCAGAGGCAGCTGAGGCCAACTGACAGTGTGGCTTGTGGCCCAGTAAGGCAGAGGATTTCTCCCTCCCTCTCTCTCTCTTTCACACACACACACACACATGTTCCGAAAATTACATTATTGAACACACACTAGGTCTTAATTAGCTAGATTTTTCTTCCCCAGCTTCCCGCTTTGCCCTCTCTCCCTGACTGCCTACTGCACAACACGCCATGCTGTCTCTCTCTCTCTCTCTCTGCCATATGAAACCCAACTCCCCCTGTGGCCTGGCAGCCTGTAGCCCTGTCAGCACAGTCTGACCTCTCCTCTCTGTCTCACACTGCAGTTCAGGACACATCTGACAGCAGAGCAGAGCCGATGGGGGGATGAACGGAGGGAAAGAAGGGAGGGAAAGAAGGAATGAGGGGAAGATTGATGCATAGGGCTTTGGATGTACAGGAATATTTTGTGAGGAGTATTTGACAACCCATACCCCCGACATAGAGTGGGTTTGTCTTGTGTTTTGAAAAGCTGACAGTGATGCTAATCAGAGTTGAGCAGAAGGCATTTCCGCAGGGCTGTGCAACATATAAATACATACGCATTTTCTACATGTGCTCAGGGCTGCACAATTACTCATACAAAAATCCAGCTCTTAAAATCGCTAGAGGCTGCGATTTGTTCTTAGAGATCAAAGTATTTCAGACAGCTTCTGATAGTGGAGTTTTGCCCACAAGTCGCATTGCCAATTTTTATCTCACTCAAATCAAGCCAGTCTTCATTATTTGCACTCTCTCAACCCCTCCACCACAAAGCAGAAAAAGCTGTGTCCACATGTGTCGCAATTTATATCGCAAGTGAAGTATTCAGCAGAAACATTGGATTGGATTTTTTTGTCAATATCCTGCAGCCCTACTTTGCAGGCAGTCTATCAACGACTGTCGTTGCAATAAGCTACAGTGCTGCTGCAGTTGAAGCTCTACTTTTACCACAGTATGGCCTAGTTCTGATTCTCCCGTTGCTCTTCCTGAATGCGCGACCAATCGCCTGCGTGCATGTGCTCTCTCATCGCCAGGGAGACAGCGGAACCGTCTGGAGCCAATGGACACCATTTTCGTCAAGCAAGTGAAGGAGGGAGGCCCCGCCCACGGAGCAGGACTCTGTACAGGTACACACACACACACACACACACACACAATTTCTGTGGAGCTAGTTTCAGTCTCACTCTTACTGATGAATGGTAAATCTTATGATTAACTGTGCCTGCCTCATGTTTGATCTCAACATGTTTGATGCCAGGAGTTCCAAATGTCTGTAGGTAATTCCACTTCCTCATAAACCTGCCAGGAACAACAAATATGAGAATTGCAAAATAACAGATGGTTCCTTTGTGGGAGGTTAGATGCAACCTTCTCTGTTTCTAGTTTTTTCCTTAACTCTGTGAATCACTTAGGTTTAAGGGTAAAATAATAAAAGGGCTATGATTTCTTTGTTGTTAAGAAATAAATCCATTCCTTCCAGTTTCTGAGGCAATGTTCTTTCCCTGAAATGAGAGTGACGCTGTAGTAACTAAAACTCGTGCACAACTCCAACTCAGTGCACGGTGCTGTCAGCATTATTGCCAGGTTAGCACAGTGTATTACAGGAAATGCTAAGCGGCCTAGACAAGCCTTCTAAGCGCTCTCCTCCTCTCCTTTTATCTCTTCCCTCTCCTCTCCTGGGACAGGGGAGTACACCGCTTTTCCCACAATTATCTAGTTTCTCTCTCCTAAACTCTCCTCGCCTGTCTTCCTGTAAGATGGTCATCTTCAGAAAACTTGAATGGAGACGGGTCCCGACGTGTGGTGCCGCAAGTAAACAAGCGTCTGGCGTCCAGCCTGGGTGTTACTAGTCTCTTGTGATCTGGACACAGCACTAGCCTCATGCTGGCGGGAGATACTCCACAGTCGTTTCAAGAACCGCGTCGACTGTATATCCGGATCGTTTTCCTGAACAGTACAGAGCCACAGTAGTGCAGAGTTACCTGTTAAAACGTCTGGCGCTTCATTTATTCTCTTGACTCTCCCCAGGGGACCGGATTGTGAAGGTGAATGGAGAGAGCATCATTGGAAAGACCTACTCTCAGGTTATAGCCTTGATCCAGAACAGGTGAGGACCCCTTCACTCTTGATCCACTTTGATTCTTTAGAAGAGGGATATGTACGCGAGCCTTTGATGAATAGCAGTATCCTCACACAGAGTAGCCTCACTTTCTAATGCTTTTTAAATCAGCCCCTAATGCCCATGCCTATCACTTTTCAATCAAATCACTCCACTACCAACAGACCATTGTGTAAGTCGTGCAGAGGGAGTCAGTTTCTGCCATGTACAGCTCAATAGGGGAAATATGCATTCAGTTTTCCAGGAAATACAATAGTGAAACATATTTTACTCTGTAATTATTAATTTTAGACATGTTGGATCCTGTGCTCTAAGTTTCTCTCTCTTTCTCTTCTTTCTCTCTCTCTTTCTCCTTTCCTCCCTCCCTACCTCCCTCTCTCCCACACACTTGCTTCCATCAGTGATGCTTCGCTGGAACTCTGTGTGATGCCAAAGGATGAAGACATTTTGCAGCTGGTAAGCATGCGTCAGTAAACGTTGCAGGTGCTCTAAAATATTTTTTTATTCTTAATTCAAACTAATCGTGCGTAAAAGAGTACGGACATTTTCTGTAAACAGGTTATGGTACTAAAAATCTGCTAGGGTTTAATGTCAAAGGGGTGCACACCACTACATTTTAACTCCATTGGACCTTAATAGTATGGCCTACAACAGATATGTTTTATTTACACCTGTAGCACATTCACATATATATATTTTTTAATTTTTTAAGAGGAGGATAACCCAACAATCGCTTTTTTTTAATTGTTTGTTCTGTTTGTTCTTTATCTATTGTTCTAAGTCCTCTTGCTTCAAGCCGTCTCTCACAGATTACCAGCCAGCACTGCCGAAATGAGAGGGTGAATATTGACACTTGATGGTTAAAATCAGAAACGGGGTGTCCAACAACAGCCATGTGTCCTGTCCAGATATAGTAAGACACTGAACCTCCCTGCATGCTTGCTCAGTGTCTTACTCGAGGATACATGGACAGGATTCAATGTCTGCTGTTGGACACACTGGCTCTCGCAGGGATCAGACCTGTAACTTCCAGGTTACAGGACAGTCTCTCTAACCACCACGCCGTCCTGCCACCCTGTTTCCAAACTTGACATCAAGTTTAAACATTCATCCTCTCATGTCAAGTTGTTTTGGATAAGCGTGTCAGCTAAATACCTTAATTGTGAGATGCAATGGGGCAATGAAAAGTGGCCATAGAACAGAGGAGCAGAGCTAGACCCACGGTTAGCGCCACAGTACCACACTCCCTGCGTCCATCACGCTGATTAACTCAGTGATGCGAACAGCGGCCCACGCCATCCGTCAGGGTCCAGAGCACCACAGACGATAAAACAACATCAAGCCACCTCAAACCAGTCACCTCCCCTTGGAAAGTCTGTCTCGGAGCAGAGAACCGACCCAGATCCCACTGTGATGCTGAATTCCACGCATACCTAGTTCGCTAGGCCGCAGCTCGCCAAAAGTCACAGAAACTTGCTTTTGCCGTTTTGGAATGTGTCTGAGCGATCACCAAGCCGCCGACTTCTACAGAAGCGATTAGCGGTTTCTCCGAAACAGCGAGGAAGACATATGTCAAAATGAATTCATGATCTTGATTTGCTAGCTAAGGTTTTGCTTTTCCTTCAGACTTCAGCCTTTAGCCAGATGTATGTGTTTAAACTCGCAAAGGATATACAGTACCTCTATTGCAAGATGATAGGTAATCAGCAAACGTTTCTCTTTTGTATTTGATTTCTCTTCGTTCTCTTTATTCAGATACATGACAACTATGCAAGAATCATAGTCATTCCTCTAACACTTACTTACTCCTGGACTATCAATAGCATGTTGTCTGCTCTGTTCGATCTTTTGTCCCTTTGATGCATGAAGGGAAGGGAGGAGAGGACATGATGCCACTCTAACAACCTATAACAACCAACCTGCATATCCACACAACACATTTGCTGCAGAGTTCAGAATGAAATGATTCAATAAATGTTTGGATAAGGATGGATGGAGGCATGTGTTGGTGTGTGCACATAAACAGGCAAATGTGTCTGTCTGTTTTTGGGTGTGTAGAATAGAATTATGTGTACTGTTGAAGCGATGCACTGCAGAATTATGTTTGTGTGTGTGTGTGTGTGTGTGTGTGTGTTTGTTGGGCGACACTGAGACACTCACTACCAGAGGGAGTGCAGCTGCAGTCAGCTGACTGCTCACCACACACTGTTTACTGGAGGGAGAGAGAAAGAGGGAGAGGGGGAGAGAGAGAGAGAGAGAGAGAGGTGGGGTTGGCATAGATCAGGCAAGTGTGCTCTTATGCTTGCCCAAAAGTGACCGTAGAGCAGCATCTAACGGATGATAAAGGAGGGATGAGACTGTCAGTGTAGAGCATGTGTCATTAACATGCTTGAGAAACTAGGGAGGAGGGGGCGAGGTTTGACGGTGAGTAGGTGAGAGTGACAGAGCGAGGGGATGAAATGCTGAGTGTGTTGTGTCAGAGGGAGAAGGAGAAAGCAGTACAGTGCAGCTAGTTTTCAAGCCAGTGTATTCTGGCAGCAGCTGTGGTTTTGTCAGAGTTGGTGAGAGCAGGCGGATGATGGGGATGACCGGGGCTGAGAGGGCCATGGGACAGGCAGAGACACTGCAGATGTTCTCCACCTCTCTCTTCCTCTTCCTCCTCTTTCTGCTCTTCTTCCATTCCTCGTCCTGCGATGCCTCTGTCCAGCGTTCCCACAGCAGGATGTATTTTTAGCCATGTGCTGAAGTGAGAGAAGTCGCCTGTCTCTCCTCCACCGCCGGCGTTGTGCCTCTCATTTCTCCATGCTCACCTGTTTACTTGTCTGTATTCCCTTTTCTCTCTGCTTGACCTTCTCTAACCTGTGGACTGCAGTTTTCCAGGGATATCACTGCTCTGGTAAGAAGGGAAACTATACTAACTACTCACTTTGCGTTGAATTTTCCTGTCTTGACTCCCCCATCTAGAAGTTGTCAAACCCGTAAAAACCCAATACAGTACCCTCTTTTGCAGTAGTATGCCTTCTGTGTATTGGTGTATGCATGGTTATGACTAACAGGTGTATAATAAGATGAGTGGATACAAAGAGAAAACGAGAGCTTTGATTTTCTCCTTCAGCAGAACTCCAAACTCTTTCATTTCCAGGAAGTTCTTTGCTTTTTTTTTTTTTTTTTTTTTCTGCATGACTTATGCAAATAATAGTGGGAGGCACCGAGCAGCAGACGCGCTTGTTGCTCTCAGTACAAACGTAACCCGACACCTCAGGTGCAGAGCGCTATCGATTAAAGTCCAACACAAATACTCTCTCCCTTTCATTTCTTCAAGAGCTCGCGCGCTGAAAAGACGAGGAACTAAAGAATGTTCAATACGGGATCAGACGTTTTTTACTCTGGGCCATAGCAACCTTTCACTGGCGAGTGAGTGAGGTTATTACCGGTTATTACGTGTTTTTTAATTTTTTTTATTGGGTTTCGATTAAGGAAAGTGACTTAGTTGTTAGCGTGACAGTTTTGGAGTTTCGGAGCCATGCTGACTGAGGTAGCACTAGTTGCCAACAGCAGACCGAGGCGTCCCCCGTTCACCCTCTCCTCGTGCCTCAGGGTCCGCTCTCCCGGGCCGAAGGTGGGTAAAGCCTCTGCCAGCTTAATCCTCGCCCCACGTCCCGCAGCTTTTTTTTGTTTTCCTGGTCC
Organism: Hoplostethus atlanticus; assembly: GCA_034670405.1. Lineage (NCBI taxonomy): Eukaryota > Metazoa > Chordata > Actinopteri > Trachichthyiformes > Trachichthyidae > Hoplostethus > Hoplostethus atlanticus. Next base: position 2,501,414 of record JAXDDX010000041.1, on the reverse strand, counting down.
CTCTCTCCTTATTTCCTCTCTCTGCCTTTCCCTTTTTTTCCCCCCACTGTTCCACATCTGTTGCTTTTCTGGGTCGTTGATTTGTATCGGTCACATGGCATAACCGTGTTCGCCATCTCCAAGGAGAAACTGTTTAGAGAGGGATGGTTATGTTTGGTTTAGTAATGTACTAACATTATCTCTTTCAGTGTGCTGTCATTTTATTTCTACAGACAGGCTGTCCATCTGTCATTTACAGCTCTGCTAGGGAATTCAGTGACAGTGTTTGTCGTCCTGATAATCTCATCACCTCACACAGAGGCTCTTGTCAATAAATGACACTACAGGATTACCACTCTGCTTTCAGCTCACGAGCAACCACATTGCCGTGCTAGTGCGGTGGCTGTTTTGAGTTAAGACGGTTGCTTGTTGTAACAGTGTTGTTGCTAAAAATAGAAATGCATGATTGGCTGGTGAGGTGATGGGTGATGCCACACGATTCAGCTGCAAGCAACTTTTCTGAGCTGACAAATGAAGACATGAGGTGACAGTGGTCCACATGAATGACTTACAGACGTCCTTGAGTTGTTAGTGGTGTGAACAATTCTTATTTTGGAAGTGAATGCAGCATTTGTTTTTTAAGGTTATGTTACACAGGGCTTCAGGGTAGCTTGATAAAAATCCCTGTTCCTTATAATGTACATGCCACTTACTAATCTAGCTTGTTTTTAGGTTGGGTGAGATGTTCTGTGGGTTTAATGTGATCTATTTTAGTGCTCCAACCTCTCGTGACATAAGTGACATAATGTCCTATAATCTCTTGCAGGCCTATTCCCAAGATGCGTACCTCAAAGGAAATGAGGCATACAGTGGAAATGCCCAGAACATCCCCGAGCCCCCGCCCATATGCTACCCTCGGATAGAAGCTAAGGCTGTGGGCATGGCTCAGGCGCTGGAGCCCGCCACAGTCGGCGAGACCCCTCGAGGGCCAGCTCAGGCGCCGGGGAGACGAGGGGGGGGCACCGACGTGAGCTACCGCGTAGAAATCCCCGTTCCGCTGTCTCCCGCTCCCCAACAGACGTCCAAGACCCAGACAGTGGTGTGTGTGTGTAACGAGAGTGTGAGGACAGTGGTGGTGCCCCCGGACCCAGTGGACAGGGGGTCCCGTTCAGCTCGGGCTGGACCCACCCACAGGACAGAGGAGAACCGGTACGGTCCCCCAGCAGACCCGGGCTCAGCCAGACCCAGACCACTCATAGCCTCAGTACCTCCAGGTGGGGCACAGCTGCAGTACACCCCCTCCCGTACCACAGAGCCGCCAGTCTACTCTCCTTCCTCAAGCTCCAGACCTGGCCAGCTCTACACTGACACCTTATCACCATCCTTACCCTTACGAGCACCTCTCACCCCTGCCTCACCCGACACCTTTTCCTCTGCCATCTCACCCAGTAACAACCACTACTCGCCCTCCCCCACAGCCCCCTCCACCTCCCCACACCAGAACATCGACTGGCGGAACTACACCACCTATAAGGATTATATTGACGGTAAGCGGCTGCACAATTATGGCTGCCGCACTATCCAGGAGCGCTTAGACAGCTTGCGTGCTGCCGCCAATTCTAACTCTGCCTATTCCCAGCAACGTACACCCCCTCCTGCCAGCACCAGCCCGAGAGGGCTGCCACTGGCCTCCCAGGTCAGACGGAGGAGCACATCCCATGACCGAGGCGGTGTGAGTTGCCAGGGGCCTCCAGTGATGACTCCATTACGCAGCGCCTCCCAGGAGAGGCTGGGAGGAGGAGCAGAGAGGACAGTACCAACCGGGAACTGGCCTCGGAGTGCTTCCCAGGACACGCTGCCCTCCTCCACCCCCACGGGAGTTGCCAAGCCCCGGGCGCGGTCCTGTGACTACCTGGGCCTGCAGCCTGGAGAGCCAGGCGGGCTTGTGTCTGGGGACGGGGCAGGCTACAGCCAGCCAGAGCTGGAAGACAGGTTGCTGCTGTGCCGGGGAGAGGAAGCTAGAGCCAGCAGGCAGGGAGCAGGCCTGAGAGCTTTACCTCAGCCTCACAGGACTGTTCCTGGGCAGGAGGCAGAAGGGCGAGGGGGTGGATTGTCCAACTCACCCCTAGCTGCTCCCATGTTTACTAAAGGTACGACGGATTCTGTACTACCCTCTAGGACAGACAGTCCTATTATTAGACCCTCGCGACTGCCTGTCAAAAACTCAGACCCATCACCTGCCTTATCCTCCACTAACACCACAGACCCACTCAAAGACCAAAGAGCTGTTGTCACAGGCAACCATCTAGGCTACCTTTCACCCCTGCAGCACCTGCAGCTCAGGGGGCGGGCCGACAGTCTGAAGATGGAGAACAGGCAGGAGGCTGGGCTGATAGCCAGGTCCTCTTCTTGCTCTGGCCCCTCCTCTAAACTGCCCATTCAGAGACAGCTGCAGAGCGGAGCCGCTGTCTCCCCTTCCTCTGGCTCCTCCCCCACTAACGGAGCTGTGAACCTCAGGCCAAAGGTCAAAGAAAACCCTGCCACCAGTTCCACTAACACCCCCCTACGGACCAACGGGGGTCCCACGGAGGGCGTAGAGGGACCTGATGCTACAGTAGTGGTCCTGAGGAGGGACAAAAACTCTGGACCCCATCCTATTCGGCATCCGTCCTACATACTGGCCGTTAATGACAACGAGGGAGCAGAGACTCGCGCTAAGTCACCGCCGTTGGTGAGGATAAGCTCTGCAGAGGGCGAGGTGTGCTGGCTGCCTGATGACACTCCCAGGGAGGTGCACATGAGGAGGCTGGGAGATACACGCCAAACCTCTGGCTCCAACAACCTGGATGACTCTCTGGATTCGATCCCCTTCATAGGTAAGACTATACTGTACTGTTGCTTACACCGCCTTCTCTCCCCTTGTGTGCCCTTCCTGTTACTATGGCAACAACAAAGGGACAGGGGAGTCCTGGGAAAACGGGACATGCCATTGTGTTTTTGTGAAAAGTGTGCTCGTGTGGGTTGTACACCTCGCTGAGACGTCAAGGTGATAGATTTGCAACAAATTCACACCTTCCTTTATAGTACTTTTATAACATTCAGCTGGTCACACAATATCTGAATGCTCTGACATAGATTTGCACCATAGTTGTGTAATATATCCGTTGGCTAGAGGGGATTTCTATTTTGAAAGGGTATCAGGAGTTTCACATGCTCTAATTACCCGTAGCCTTCACATGAGAGGGGGAGGAGGACTGAGGCACTGCGATTCAGAAGGAAAGGGAGTGTCATTTTCTGCATCCAAGTCCTTGCAGGTGTAATCTGTCATGCAGGAAACGTTGCAATAATGTTAGATAAAGGAAATGTTTCCCACACGGAGGTGTAGTTGTCTAGTTATATATTACAACATCTGAGAGCTGCATAAGAAGTAAATGAGAGCTTAATCGTAGTGTTGACTCTACTGGGAAATGAACTGGTAACTTATAAATCTTTGTTCAAAGCGTTTGTTAGAACAGTGTTGGATAGAATAAGGAGGAACTATTTCTTTTAGTGCACCGCTAGTGAAAGTACATGAAGGCAACGCCATTTAGAGATCACACATTTTTTATGGCCACAACATTATGTAGGTATGCAACTGGTAAAGGAGATTGGTTTCTTGAGGGGAACTGCTCCAGTTATTAGCCAGAGTGCTTGTGGCATTTTGAACTCAAGATGACATCATGTCAGGCGGAGGATTATGTGACGATGTGGCAGTGTACTGCAGACGACCATGACGGATTCACCTTTTGGCATTTGAATCAGGAGGCACAGAAACATATAGTCATTAGGTATACACACACACACACACACACTCTTTATTTCTCTCTCATTTTCTGTCGCTCTCCGGCTCCATACACGCCCCACCCACTCCCTTAAATGTCTCATGTATCCCCCAGTGTTGTACAGCAAGGGAAACCCAAGACCATCTCTGTCCTAATGGACTCTGACATAACAGAGAAATGGGAACATTCCTGCAGCGATCTGCTTCAATTAGATTTTGTAGTACTGTTCCAAAAAAAAAAAGCCAAACAACTGCTATACATTATGAGTCTTGCCAAATATTTTCAACAGGGAAGAGAACATGACTCATTCCACAGTATCAAAGTGCATTTTCCCACCTGTCTACTGAGCAAAGGTGTCAGAATGGAATGGAGATCCAGATTTACTTGTTGGCGCGTTTCAGAGACGTCTAATTGGACTTAATTAGAGGTTAGCCCAGTTTGACGAGGCCTCTCACTTTTTCATTTCTTGCATCTCTGACAACTTATTTGCAGGCGTCCCAGAACAGGCTTGAGCTTGAACTGTCTCATCACCAACCAATGAGAGCAGCTGTTGTGTTTCCTAGTGTCCCAGAGTCAGTCGTACCCTCTTCCAACACCTTTCCCCTGCATGCACACAAACGCACCTCAGCTCGCTTTTTACATTCTTAGTGTTTGCCATCTAGATCCAGAATCTTAGTGCTTGCCGTAGTTCTCTGTATTTAACACCAGCTGTACTGTACTTTTTCAAGAATATGAAGGGATAAGTTCAAAACAGTCCATCATTTTTCATACTGACTGTGTGCTGCCTCAAATTAAAATACTTGGCAACACCTTACGTGTTGTGGCTTTGATTACTCTGTGACTAACAATACTTGCATTGTTCTGCATGGTCTGTTAAAGGGTCCCGATGTCTGCAGCTGACAAACCCTGAAAAACATTTATCGTAATTCTGTGTGTCAGACATCACTGGTTGCCGCTGTTTTCCCAGAAACATTTTTTGAGATAAACAAACAAACGTTTGGATGGTATAGGCAGCATGTGCCTGGATTGGTAGAAATGAGGTTTGCAGTGTCATGGGAGCAATCTGTGAGGTTTGAGGGGGGAGGAGGTAAACAGTTTGTAACAACATGTAGAGCTGGCTCAAGGTTAACAAGAGCTTCTCTAGAGGGGATTGCAGTGTAAAATTTCGGTATACAGCATTTGGGCAAAAGTGCTTCTCAGTTAAGGAATTCTTTACCAGTTAGTATCAGAGAGTGCAGTACTTTTAAACATTTTAAATTTAGTGTGAAAACATGGTTGAAGGACAATCAGGTCTGTGATCATTGAGCAAAGAGACGCTGAATTTGGCCAGCATTGGAACTGAGTGTTTGGTTGGTTTCTTGTACGAATGAACTGTCTGTTTTTAATGTTGGGATTGCTGATTGTGTGATCCAGAGTGGGAATTTAGTATTGTTCCTCTGTTGTTTGTTTTTAGGTGGTTGTTATTTTTGGGTTGGTTTCTTAGTGTTTTATAATGTGTTTTACTGTGTCTTCACAAAGTGTAAGGTTTAGACTCACTACAACTGATTTTTTAAATCTTTTACTTCTGTAACCTGTGCATCATTAGGGACTACAGATGAAAATGAGCTTTTAGCTATATCTGGTACAATAAATGTATTGTGCATTGTCCCTGTTAAGTAAATAAATAAAAATAAAAAATAAAGGAGAAGTTTCACTGCAGTAATGCGCACACTAAAAAGCAGATCAGATGTTTCATATTAAGTTTTGCCATTGAAATGTTTTGGCTTGCGTTTGGGCATTCAGAGGAATTTAATCATTTGTGTGTTTTTCTCCTTTTTTCCTTGTAATGATATTTTTGGCAATAAATGCAACGTGGGTTATTCCCAGCATTGACAGTTAACCGTGAAATATACATTTCCCAACAGGAAGTGAGTGATAATCGAGACTTGAAACTATCTCACTATAAATGTCAAATGGCACAATCATTTAGCGGCGAAATTTAGTTGCCCAATACATGTTTTGCCCTCTGCCTGCCATCACAAGTCAATGAGTAAGTAGTGCTGTGTGCAACAATCAACGTAATTATGTACACATCCTGTCTCCGCTACTGGGTTGACTGACCAACCCTAACCATAACCTTGACCCTCCACTGTAGCTCAACTTGATTTGAGGTGTTTTAGAGTATAGTGTTGCTGCATCTAGTTTTACATTGCATAGCTGTACATCCCTTGTCTGTTCCTGATTTAAAAATACAGTAAGCAGACACACTACAGGGAGCCAGACGTAGTCACCATATACCGTAGCAGCTATAATTCATTATTGGATGTAATTTTGTCCATTGTACTTCTCTCCTCATTTGTTTTAAGGGCTGGCCATCTTGATATTGCATGATATCAGCGGTAGTGACGCGGGCTTGTCTGCGAATGATGTAATGCTAGCTCTCCTGTGTGTGTGAGTGTGTGTGTTGAAAAGGAACGGTGTGTATTTGCTTATCTGAATGGAAACGCCTATGGACTGCCTGACTGTGTCACTGTCTGCATTATTTTGTGGGAGTATGTGTCCTCATCATGACATTTTATTGCCGTCTGGCTAAGCAGGAATGAATTAGGCGTTATCTTCAGCTGAGTTGGTCAGGGCAAAAGATGATATTACCTCGTCATTATTTGACTTTGCGCCAAAGCTGTAGAGGAGTGATCAGAAGTGAAGCCTGGCCAACTATCATCCACTCTTTAAAAGTTTCCCTGTGCTATTATCCAGCGCTTTAACCAAATTCTTCTGTTTGCATCCCTAGATGAACCGTCCAGTCCCAGTACTGACCACGACAGCACCCACATTCCTGCCTCTGCCTTGATATCTGGAACACCCATCATCACCACCATCCCACCCAGCCCCACCTCACCCACTCCTCTCATTCGACGCCAGTTGTCACATGACCAAGGTACTCACACGTTAAGAAAATACATCAGGCTGATGTTCATCTCCAAGGACCAAGTGCTAATAACTATCTGACCCTCTCTTAATAGATTCTCTCCGTCTCACGATCATCGAGTCAGATTCTGGTACCAAAACAGAGCGGTCCAAGTCCTATGATGAGGGTCTGGATAACTACCGGGAAGAAGGCAGAGGGTGAGTTCTGCCCACAGGAGTCACACAAATAGGATTGAAGAAGAAGAAGAAGAAGATGAATTTATTTGAATGAATTTGAAGATTGAAGAGATGATTGGAAAAAAACAAGCAAACAAAAAATTCTGTCTAGCAAATTGGGTGGAAAATCATTTCATTATTCAGTGTCTCTAAAATGTAGATAATCCAGGTTGTAAAAAAAATATTTCCATTTTGTTAATGAAAGAACTTAAGTAACCTACTACCCCTTAGAAAGTACCATAACAAGTTATAATTTTGTGCTATTAATGAATTAGTCTCTGTTTCAGATTGGTACAAAACTAAGCTGTTCACTGTGCTTCACTTTTTCTCATCTCAGAACAAATTGAGCCTGTTGGATATCATATTCTTTTCTCTCCCATTTAGGTCCTTGATACCTGATCTGAAGGGTCTTAAGAAGGTGAGTCCAGTCTGCGTCATATCAAACATGAGTTGGTTTGCCAGCTCAGTACCGCCCGCGCTTAGCTGCCACGTCATTAGTTTATCTGCATTTCCTGGCTGAAGTTTGACAGCTCATTGGTTCACACCCAGTAGATAAGGGTCTGTCCTCTGAAAGGCTCCTATTGAAGTTGGATGTATTATGGATAATAGCTTCTTAGGCTTTTTAGTAAATACTGGATTCAAAGGATGCAGGAAGCAAATGAAGTGCCTGGTGGCTGTAGTGGTTAAAACCCCAGCCACTCATCGCCCCCAGTCACATGTGCCCAGTTAGCTTGTCTCCCTCGCAGCTTCCCTACTGTTTCCCATCCAGTCTGGGTATTCGAACTGGCAACCTTCTGGTCACGTGCCTGTTTCTCCAGCCTCCAGGCTACCATCGCCCCCTATATTATCTAAGTGTTGTGTGATTTTGTTACTTGATCACAGGCCAGTCAGGACCGGTCATCAGAAGATTCTGGGTCCAGGAGAGATTCTTCATCAGACATTTTCTGTGATGCCACCAAGGAGGGCTTGCTGCACTTCAAACAGCTTAACACAGACAAGAGCAAGGTGTGCACTGTCTCTACACACACACACACACACACACACACACACACACACCTAGATCCCTCACATCTGTCACCTGGTAACTTCTCAAACACATTGACATGTACACAGACACATTATATGACCTATGACATGGTTTATGTACAGTAAGATTGATAAAGGGTGCCCTTATTTTCAGAGTATATCCACTTACCTTTGTCTGACTGGTTTCTTAGATGTTGTACTATAAATGTCACTTGTTGGACCAGTTTGAACTCTTAGCTCCCTCTGACCTCATTGTGTCTGACCCTTTTATATTGTCCTCAAGGCAGTGAATACACCTCAAGATGTCAACAACAGGCAGGCTCTTGAACTTGACTTTGCTTTTCAAAACTAATTTCTTCCTCCCTACCTTTATCTGCAGCGTGTTGGAGGGGGTATGCGCCCATGGAAACAGATGTACGCAGTGTTAAGAGGCCACTCTCTCTGCCTATATAAAGACAAAAAGGAGGGACAGGCCCACGCCAACTGTCAAGCGGTGGACGAGCCCCTGCCAATCAGCATTAAGGCCTGTCTGATTGACATCTCCTACAGCGATACAAAGCGTAAAAATGTGCTGCGGCTGACCACGTCGGACTGTGAGTACCTGTTCCAAGCAGAGGACCGAGAGGACATGCTGGCCTGGATCAGAGTCATACAGGAGAACAGCAACCTGGATGAGGAGGTGAGTTGTTCCTGTGTCTCACTTTGGTGCTGGAAGCGTTGCCAGTGTACATCGGCAGAAAAAGGCATGTCACCACCCTAACATTACTGGGCATATAAGGAGGACATGCATTGGGCTCTCCGTGTTGAGTGCTGTAAGGTTGATAGAATATGGGTTACAAAACACAAGCATACAGTATACTTTACATTTGCCGCTTACTGTATCTTAGAATAGGGTCACGCCACCGTAGGTGAGGAATCTAAGCCCCTCTTTCCTCTCTTTTGAGTCCCTAACCATACATCTTTACCATTCCAATGGTCTGACCTGTGTCACCTGATAGCAGCAGGTAATGTAAAGGCTGTGTGGATTGTGGAGGGGAGGCTGTGCTCCTATGGCTCATATTATAGTTAACCATCATCTTTTGTGTCCACTGTCTTTTCTGTTCTCTTTCCTTCCCTCCTTTCTTTTTTTAGAACGCAGACTTCACCAGCCGCGACCTCATCAGCCGGAAGATCAAGGAGTACAACACCTTGATGAGGTAAGCAGGGGGGGAGGGAGGCTTTCACACTCGGGAGACGTTCACAGCGCTGTATGGATAGATCTGCCTGGATACTTGTCAACCGAGCTCATTGTTTGTTTGCGCTCGTGTCTGACCCAGTCCGACAGGCAGCAAGACGGAGCCATCGCCCAAACCATCACGCCAGTCCCTGAGCATCAGACAAACGCTGCTGGGAGGGAAAGGAGAGGCCAAAGCACCGAGTCCACACTCACCCAAACCTGAGCAGGAGAGGAAGAACATGCACAAAGGTAGGAGAGGATACTTGGAAGTGAAACTCTTGCTCCCTGTGAGACACTGGTGTTTGAATTTCAAGTGAAAGATACCGATTACTCAGATAATATTTGAGTCATTGTTGTGGTTATCTTGCACCCAGATGACACCAGCCCGCCAAAGGACAAGGGGACGTGGAGGAAAGGCATCCCAGGGCTGATGAGGAAACCCTTTGAGAAGAAGCCATCTCCTGGAGTCACGTTTGGAGTGAGACTGGATGACTGTCCTCCTGCACAGAGCAACAGGGTAGGACTCAGACCCTCATGAGTTTAGTTAGTTTAAAAGTTTCCTTTATCGATTGTGATCATTCTGTTATCTTTGCTCTTGAATAGGTCTTTCTTTTCATATTGAGAGCATACTGTACGTCCAAAAAGGCTAAATTTTCCCTTCATCTGTGTGTGTTGTAGTTTGTGCCTCTGATTGTGGATGTGTGCTGTAAGCTGGTGGAGGAGAGGGGGTTGGAGTACACGGGGATCTACAGGGTCCCGGGAAACAACGCCGCCATCTCCAACATGCAAGAGGAGCTCAATAACAAGGGCATGAATGACATTGATGTCCAGGACGATGTGAGTGTTACGGGATTGATTTTGAGACACAGATAACTGCGTGCAGGATTGATGTTTTGGTTGTCCTTTGATGTAGATGTGTGCACACTGAACAACTGTAAGCTATGTGTTCATACCAATGTTTTCACTTTCTTCAGTTAGTGACATTCTCTTTACCAGTCTGTACATGTACGTTACATTTTAGGCGTTTATCTGATGTAGGATTAGGATCAAATAATAATCCAGAGCAACTTGGAGCAACAATGGATGTAACACAATATTCCTGTGACCCAGAATCATCATGCAGGATCGAGAAATGTCCACTTCCTTCTCATACCCCGCATTATTTCCCATTTTCCCGTAATCTCCCGTTTGACAGAAATGGAGGGACCTCAATGTGATCAGCAGTTTACTGAAGTCCTTCTTCCGTAAACTTCCAGAACCTCTGTTCACCAATGGTAAGTCATTTTTTTCCTCACATGATGGCAAAGTGTCCGTATGCCATCTAGTGGCTGACAGTGAAAACGACTGCCTGTTAAACATACTGCATGTTGCTTAGAGTCTATGTCTTCACTCCATTTCTGTCTGCAGATAAGTATGCAGACTTCATAGAGGCCAACAGAATTGAGGACCCAGTGGAGAGACTCAAAGTGATCAGGAGGCTGGTGGGTTCCTTTGACAATTCATTCCTGTGCTGGTCAACCTCTGCTTCCACAGCTGTCGTTTAATGTCAACGTATTCTCGCTATTTCCTTCCAGCTTCATGAGTTGCCAGATCATCATTATGAGACCCTCAAGTTCCTCTCAGCTCACCTGAAAACTGTGGCTGACAGCTCTGAGAAGAACAAGGTGTGTGACCTGATGATGTTATTCTGTTATACTTACGTTTAGATAAGAGTTTGGCGCATGTCCAGTATACACTTTGTTTGAGTATTGTTCTGTGTGTGTGTGTGTGTGTGTGTGTGTGTGTGTGTGTGTGTGTTAGATGGAGCCAAGGAACCTGGCCATCGTGTTTGGTCCCACCCTGGTGCGAACCTCGGAGGACAACATGACCCACATGGTGACACACATGCCAGACCAGTACAAGATAGTGGAGACGCTGATTCAAAATGTGAGCAGGTGTCCTTTTCCTTAGTATTAAACCAGATTCCACCATGTAAAGCATGACAATTCATTTTCTCTCTTTTTTTTTTCTTCTAGTATGACTGGTTTTTCACTGAGGATGGCAACGGAGAGCCAGTGGTGGGTATAGGCATCACTCCCATAACATTCTTCTGGCTCTATCCTGTCTTACCTTTGTCTTAAAAAAATCTCTAATACAATAAAAATAAGGATCAGTAAACTCTTAGTTGCACAGGAACTGCTGAGTGTCCTGTATATTAGCTCTATACATATACAAGTTAACAAATATCCTCAATGTTCTTTTGTTGTTCCTGATATTATGACATCCGGGACAAAGTGATACTAAGGCCCGGTTTCAATTAAGGTTTGTGGAGGAAAGAGCGGGCACCATATCACCAAAATGACCAAATCAGAAAGCCATGCTATTCGCTAACCGTGTGCAATGAGTGGAAAGTGTGCCTAATAACACTGGCCAAAAAATAAAGCCTCTTTTGCCTGTCATGGTCATGCAGATGTAGATATTATTTTGCCTACACAATAGTAATTTGTAAGTGAGGTAATCAAGATTGTCCCCAATTCACTAACACTTAGCTCAGCACAGAGATTTGGTCATTCAGAATGGCTGTTATCATTGTTGCAAGACGTGGGCATCATTGCCAGCAAGTTAGGAAAGCAAGGTGGGGGGGGGTTCAAATCAAATCAGTATCAAATCTGGTCAGAGAACGCTCCAATTCTAAACCTGGATGGAGTAGCCTGAAGCTGATGCATGCATTTTGCGCATGCCGTTGGTGATGAAGGGGCTCTTAGCTCAAGCAACTGAACCTCTTAACTGAATAGTCAGTCTGAGTCAATCTGGTCCTGAGTGTGCTGTCACTGTGTTCCTTCCAGACTGTGTCCCAGGAAGAGAGTGCGGTGGAGTCTCAGCCTGTCCCCAACATCGACCACTTGCTCACCAACATCGGCCGTACGGCCACTTCGCAGGGTGAAGTATCAGGTAACGCGTTCTCTGTGGCAGACCAACTCTGTGGTGGGTCAACCTTTCTATACCCTTCTGCTGCTGAGCACTGTGTTCATGGAGGGACTCAGGTGTTTGATAGGCTCATTACTATTAGATCCAATAACAAATGTTGATGGTTAATGCTGCTTCCTCCCTAGAGTGAGCCTCCCTTGCTTCTTTGGCTGTTGCCATTAGATAGAAATGTCTATGGCTAACCATGACTCAAAAGTCCATGTGGGTTTGAGTGGGCAAATTATTGGCATCGCTCCTCCATTGGGTCACTCTGTGACAAGAATGGAGAAGGAATGGAATAATTTGTCGCGCTTCTTCATTTGCTTTAAATGAGATCTCCTTTCCTTGGTATGTGTTAGTCTTGTAGAGTATAATTCTTTCTCTGTCTTCAGCTCCTAAGAGTCATAGATCTCATTTTCTTTATCACCCCTCTGCCCCTTAATACCTTACTGGGCTGTGTGTTCTCTCTGAATACTTACCCTTCTTTTCCCCCTGTTCTTGATCCTGCCTACTGTTGCACTAACACGGCATGTTCTTTCCCAAAGACGCCAAAAAGAGATGTTTTTAAAGTGAAAGGCGACCTCTGATTCCTCTGTCTCTAGTGAGGCTCTGTCGGGTGTCCTAAAGGCTTTCCCAGCATTCACACATACTGATCTTGACACAGGCCAAGTGGGAGGAGTCTATCACACCATGATGTCACTGATGGACTCTGTAATGTCCGTGATGGACAGCTGGAACTGTAGGAAGAAGGAGGATTGTTGCCCCCAGTGTAGCTGCCTAATCTGCAGAAACCCGCGGTTCTTTTAAGCGCGAGCAATGCCAAAGAGAAACGGGAAAAGGCGTTAAACAAAGAAACCGTGACAAAAGGGGAAGCAGAGCGGCTACACGGTACGGTACAGTGTCCGGTGTTGTGGGTTGTCTATCAGAATATACCTTACACAGGCCGGTGCTACTGTCTGAAAGGCTCTCCGCTGTCTCTCCTCACTGTCTCGCAAGCTTGCCAACAGGAGAGATAGCATGGTATGGTTTCTACCCTGGGATTCTACCTCACCAGTCAATGTGCACTTGCATACTGTGCCACCATTTGTCTTAAGGGGCGTGTAGGGGGGCTTGGCTATGTCACAAAAACAAAACAAAAACAAATTTTAGTTAGGAGTGAAAGATGATTTGTACATGGATTGATTGCAGGCTTTCCTTGCTGACACTCTCTTTCCCATGTAGCGTCCTCTCTTTTCATAGCTAGCCCCTCTGTGACCCCCCTGTCACTTCTGGGTTTTGTTTTCTTTTTTTTTTAAGTTTCCGTCCATAGCCGTCTCTGTCATCACCGTGTTATGTGTTATGTCATGGCAGCACGTGTCACCACACTTTGCAACGTCAAACCATTTCTTCTTCAGTTCAGCTAGACAGCACAGTCCTTATCTATCTGCTCAGTCTATCACCTTTTGTCAGTTACTGCACTTGTATTGGTCATGTATACTGAATGCATTCAATTCGAGATAGGGGTCATCTCAGTACATCTTATTAATCTGCAAAATCACTTACCATACACTCCATACACTCTCTGCATGGCATTATCTGTTCCATCGTTCTGTTGTTGTTAAATGTACTGTGCATCGAATGTATGTCCATTGCCGAAGTTGCACTCAGCATCCCCCCAAAACAAGAAACATGACATGATGATAGCATCTTTGTGTCTAGTACCTACTCCTATACAGTTGATCTAACATACAGTATGCTTGGGTGTGTCTGTATGTTGGGAGTTGGGAAAGAGCGGCCCACGCCATGTGGATGTGGATCTGAGTGTAACGTAGCGCTCACCTGTGCCTGTGTGCAGCATGGCCTGTTGTCTGTTGGTGTTTGTCCTCACCCTGCTCACCAACCATCCACCCAGCTCTGTGTTCATTCACTTCAAGTTCCTCATGGTCCCTCTCATCAACATGGTTCTCTCTTGTCCTCTTTATTCCCCCCCCCCCATTCATTTTCTCACATTGCACTTCCTGGATGATTTTGTCTGCGTTTGAAGGTGATCTAAACTCTCATTCTTCTCTGTTCCCTACAGATTCACCGACTAGTGACTCAGCTAAATCCAAGGTGAGTGTGTGTGCCGAGTGTCAACCCTCTCAGGCCATTGGTAGTGTAGGATAACAGGAGGTAGGTGATTAGCACTAAAGATCTCCCCGGTCAAGATCAGCACTTACTATAGTGAGTACTTTGTAGTACTTTGTCACTGAGACAAAGGTCACTTAGTCTGTCAACACTGACCAGACAAAGTCTACAACCAACTTTCAAAACACACCATTTCATATCAAATATACCATTGAAATCTCTTCAAAAACTTCACACCAATGTCCTGCTGAGTAACATATATGGATATTTGATCACAAGCAAGTATATAATCCTGAGCTTGAGGAAAAAAGAAAGTTGGTGCTTTTTCATCATTGCACTGCTGTTATCTGGCTGCTTTCCTTCATCGTTGATGCCATGATCGAGCTTGGGCCCCTCTTGCAGGGCTGCTTCAGCTCATGCTGTGCCATCGCTACTCTTGCTTCTGCTAAAAGGCTGGCATGGATACAATACTGTGCTCCCTGTCAACACTGCCCCTAATGTTCCTCTCTCTGTCCACTTCTCTGGTTTGTGGTGCTTCAGAGGAACAGGTGGAGTACAGATTGGCGTTCTCAGGCAGGGGTGAAGGGCTTTTTCCTCTTTGTTTGCTGTGTTCCCTCATGATTTTCAAGAGCATAAATATTGACTTTCGTATTCTTCTGCTCTCTCTTTCGCTCTCTTCCCTCCCTCCTCTGCAGGGTTCCTGGGGGTCAGGGAAGGACCAGTGCAGCCGAGAGCTCCTGGTCTCCTCCATCTTTGCTGTAGCCAGCCGCAAACGAAAGAAGTCAAAGGAGAAGCCGCAGCCTAGCAGTTCAGATGATGATCTAGATGCAGTGTTCCTCAAGAAGGAAATCCCTGGCCAGAAGCCAAACCACCATGGCAACCAGACCGAGGTACAGAACAAGACCCGTCCTTGCCTGAGCACAAAAGAACATGTTCGGGCAGAAGAGAGGAAAGAGAATGGGAGAAGTGTGGAGCTGACACCTAAGACCAAGAGAGAGTACAGAAACTCCTTCTTCCTGAAGGAGAAAACTCCGTCCAGACAGCCCTCCCCCTCCCCGACTCCATCCCCAAAACTGTCAGGTTCTCTCAGCCTCAGCCACCAAACAGCCCCTCAGGGGAAGTCCTCTCTGTCAGACCCCCCATCCCAGCTGGATGAGAACACCTCAGACCTGGGAACCATGAGCTCTGGGGCATCAGTGCCGAGGTCACGACCCAAAAAGTGGACCTCGGGAGCATCTCCTGACTTGGCAGCGGCAGGAACAGGAACAGGCACAGGGTTGGGAGCAGGGGCGGGGGCATCAGCTGGTGCAGAGGTGAGCTCCATAACCTCCGACTACTCCACCACTTCTTCCATCACTTTCTTGACTGGAGCAGAGTCAAGTGCACTCAGTCCAGAGCTGCAGGGTGGGGAGGAGGCAGATGATGAACGCAGTGAACTCATCAGTGAGGGACGGCCTATGGAGACAGACAGTGAAAGTGACTTCCCAGTTTTTGCCCCGGGGGGTGGCATGAGCCAGTCCACACCTGGCCCAGAACAGAGTCAGACGGAGCATGTGACTCAGGAAAAGACTGAACCAGCAGCTGGGGCAGCTGAGGGGAGCACCACCCCGAAACTGGAGGCACGGCGCCTCTTCCCCTCGCACAGGCTGATTGAGGGTGACACCCTCTCCAGGAGACGGTCCCTAAGACAGAAAACAGACAGTGAGTCGTCGGTGGAGGGCGTGGCTGGCAGTGGGGAGCGTAGCGAGGGCAGGGCGGAGTCTTCCACACGGCTGTCTCGGGTCCTGGAGGTGATGAAGAAGGGACGGTCCACCGGCAGCCTCAGCTCCTCCTCGCGCAGTGAGTCGGAGCGCCCCGAACCCGCCTGGCGCCTCAAGATCACTGAGCGGCTCAAGTTCAGGTTGCGCACGTCTGCTGATGACATGTTTGGCATGGGCGCCCAGAAGAACCGTGTCCCTGACACTCGCAGTAAGAAGAAGAACATCCGTAGGAGGCATACCATGGGCGGCCAGAGAGACTTTGCAGAGCTGGCGGTCATTCATGACTGGAGAGAGCAGGGCGGAGTGGACCAGGCGGCTGAACTGTCAGCTATGGACCGCCTCAAGCCCAAATGCTCCTCTCAGGACTTCTCCATCCGGGACTGGATTGCCAGAGAGCGTTGCCGGGGCGGAAGCTCTGAATTCAGCATGGAGGTCGCACCCAAAGCCGTCCCTGAGCATGACCGGCCAGAAGCCCAGGACCCAGCTCCCGAGAGACCGTCTCCTTCTGCCTCCCCAGGCCCACAGCCACTGGCAGGGGAACAGGTCAATGGAAGTGGGCTCCAAGGCAAAAACAAAGCCAACCTGGTGGCAGACGCACACCCACACAAACTCTCTGGTGCACAAGTCGTCCGCTCACGGTTCTATCAATATCTGTGAAACAGCAGGGCTGGGCTGGTCTGGTGTATTTGTGTTCTTGTGAGAAATAAGAGAATGGCTGTGTTGAATGTATGTTGGTATTTTAGCTAAGGTTACTGCACAATATTTTTTCTACAAAGTATATGTATACTGTATGTATCTACTGTACATATTGTGTATAGGCTCACGTTAATTGTTACTGGAGTTAAGTTGAAGAGGCGTGTTTGTGTGTAATTCCACTGGCCTGATGGCTATACTGGAATAGACATGGAAAAAAATGGACTTCCTCCCGTAAGATCAAACCCCAGTAAAGCAAGACTGTGACCATGCTGTTGATGTGATGTGATGTTAATATAACAGACATGAACTCGAGCTGGAAAACCTTTTCATGACAAAGGATACATGTATGGAATATTATATGGGACTAAAGTAATGCAACATGAAAACTAAAAGGGTCCACTTGACTTGCTGAAGAATCGGTCACCTACTCTGCATGAGGAAGCCTTTTTTCTACGGAATCATGGTTCAATTCTTCCTGTTAATCGTATGAAGAATGTATTACTCTTTCCTACTTTGACTAACACTAGTTGCTCGTGACAATAATGTCATTTTTAAAACAATATGTACATGGTTTTTTTTTGTCTGTACTTGAAGTGTGTTGATATATTTGAGGGCTGCTTTCTGAGCTGTGTACTGTAGGAAGTCGTTTTTTTACAGTACAGTTATAACAGCCAGATATTAGCTGGAGGGACTGGAGATTTATAATAGTTTTATCAAATTAAAACTGAGAAGACCTTGTAATGAAGTGCTGATACAATAGTATGTTATGCTTGGTACAATAGTTTTCATTTCCATCTTTGTCCAAATATAGTCCAAAAAGTACTTTTTAAATCTGTGTGAATCACGTCTCTTTATCCCAAAAGAAAAAGTGCCTCTTTTTGAATTGACTACCATGAATAGTTTAGGGTGCCATTACCTTGTTTTTACCAACCGTTGTCAAGACCAGACTGAGTTTTGAAAACATTTTTAGAAACACAAAATCTTATAGGCATTCCAGAGTTTGTTTTTTTTGTTTTTTGTTTTTGGGTCCTTTCTAGTTTTAGTTAAACTCTCTCATAGAGAGAACATTGAGTTTATATTTCAATGTATATGTTTCCTGTTATTTTTTGCTTCATTTTTTCCCCTTTGTATTTTTCAAGTGCAGTAAAATGCATGGTTGCTTATAACCTGGGAGAGAAAAAAAAACGTATCTCTGGAACTGCATGAGACAATGTTTTCTGAACAGTGACCATCTCGTCTGTGTACAGCATTACTATGGGCGCAATGCCCTCCATCAAGAAACACTGGAAATAAATAATCTTTATTAGATGATGGTGTCTGTGTTCATACTCTTTTATACATTAACAGCAATTGCACAAACATATTAAATAGATGCATTTTAGTAGTTTGAGGAATATGATGATTAATATTACTAATAATAATAATAAAACAATCAGGAATAGTGTGAATAAAATCTCTAACTCTGGTGTGGTGTGTGTGTGTGTGTGTGTTACCACTTGGGAATGTGCACATGATGACAATTCAGTTAATGACCTGCCTCATGCTGCCATAATGACGCAACCTGAACACACTCCAAGCCTCTGTTTGGTTGGAGAGCAGAGTCAGGACCGCCACTCTGCCTCAGCAGGCTGCATAAAGCCCTTTGGATAAACCGGTGGACTTCCTCTGTACATCTTTCCCCCCATCCACCTGAGGTAAGAAAGGTTTTGTACATAGTTTGGTTAATGAGAGTGAATGAAATGCATCATTGAGGGGTAAATACTTCTACAATGTGGTATTTAACATTTAAGACCACTGATTGTTTTTCCACTTGGAATTAACCTGCATTCCTATATTAGGTGAGTATTTTACTGAGGTGATACTCTAATGGGACGATTGGGTAGGAATGAGAATCTCATAAGGATACTGTTCCATAGTATAGTACTATCTCCTCTCTATAGAATGAGCCCATAGGCCTGTGTGCAGGTATGTGTCAAACCAGAAGAACGAGTTGACGTGAAAAGAAAAGTTGAAATTCCAAGCAGCATACTGAGGATATCACATGGTCCAAGGTTGTTATCGTCTACCTACTGTACATTTTGCAACACGATCTTGTTGAGAAAAGACACTGAACTCCTACCTACTCTCCCATTGTATCACTCTGGGTAAGACTACAATATAAATGCAAATGCTCGCAGGTCAGCGGAGAAAGATTCAAGATGGTCACATCCTGTAATTTTCTGATTTATCTGATCACAAAACAATATTTCCCTAATTCAGCTTTCCATAATCTCCCCTCCCCTCCTGAAGGAATGATTTATCCCGCCTTCCTTCTCTTCCTGGTCCTCCCTCTGGTCTCAGCACAGACCTATCATTGGGGTCCCTGTGCAGATCCCAAGGTCCAGCCCAGCTTCAACGTCGAGCAGGTAACACACACACACACACACACACACACACACACACACACACCATTGAACTACACCGGATTAATCTAACCTCTCTGATTTATCTTCTGCCAACAGTACCTGGGTAAGTGGTACGAGATTGAGAAGCTTCCTGCCTCCTTTGAGAAAGGGAAGTGCATTGAGGCCAACTATGCCTTAAGGAGTGATGGTACCATCCAGGTGCTTAACTCTCAATTCTAGTAAGTGTTGAGGTGTTTTTTAAAAGTTTTTCTATTTGATCATTGAGGTTGAGAATCTGTCAAGGATGTGAGCTGAGCCCAGGAAGCCTCGACTGGCCGGGATCAAAGCCATTCGTTCTTCATCTCTATTTCTGTCTGTCTCAGTAAAGACAAGGTGAGAACAGCAGAGGGGACTGCAGTGATTCAGGACCCAAGAGAACCAGCCAAACTTGGAGTCAGCTTCTCCTATTGTAAGCCCTCTTCTTCTTTGCCTGATAATAATAATTGCATATTTTTGTACTTTTACAAAATGCTGTAAAGTTAAAGTAACAAAATCCCCCAACCTCAACAAATAATTAATTATAATAAAGAATTATTATTATATATTATATTATAAATTACTGTAAGGAATGATGTTCCCTGTTAGAATTTATTTCACGATAATGACAATTCCCTGCACATTAACACACTCATTACACGGAAACTAATTTTCCATTAAATATTGTTTTAAAAATATTTTTATTACAAGCTAAAGTAATTTTCAAGTTTCCACCAAAAAAAAAAATAGAAGTGTAACCATCTTCCATGTTTATAAGTTAGATGTCTGCCGTAACCAAGAGTAACGTTTTGGTTTTTTTGGAACAAAGTGTCGCTAGTAGAAATAAACTAAAATGACCGGTCTTCTTGAGTGCGGAGTGATATGATTAGATGTGAAACAACCGCCTGTACTGTTTGAGAAGTGACAGACTGCAGAATGTTTTCATTGGCCAATCAGAATTGCGTATTCAACAAAGTCGCATTTCAGACCTAGAAGAAAAACCCCCTATTCAAGAGCACTTCACGCGGAGTGATATGGTTAGACGTGAAACAGCGGTGTGTTACAGAGCACATAACAAGGATGACACATGACACACATGGTCTTCAATACAGTTAAGCATAGCATGTTACGTTGTAGATTCCGTTTTAGAGGTGTTAAATATTTGTTCTGTCTCTGTCTGTGACTGACATCGTTTCTGGCTGGTGATTCTCCTCCCAGTTACTCCCTACAGCCCCTACTGGATACTGACCACTGATTACTCGGGCTTGTCCGTCGTGTACTCCTGTACGGACATCCTCCGCGTCTTCCACGTCGAATACGCCTGGATCCTCGGCCGGGCGCGCATCCTGCCGCCCCAAGCCGTGCGGTACGCCAAGCTGCTGCTGGCCAACGAGGGCATCGACGTGTTCATGATGAGGGCCACGGACCAGTCCCTTTGCGACTAAGGATTAGTAGGGCGATGAGATGAGATGGTGTTTTTACTCAAACTGCCACTGTATCTAAATAAAGTTTTCTAGTGCTGTTCGTAATCCCTGGCCTATAAAGGAACAGTTGATCATTTATTTTCTTTTTTTCAAATTGACCCAATCACAAACATCAGTATCTCATCAGCTCTCCCTAAACATCTTGGAAGTGCTAAAAATAATAAATGATATGAAAAAAATATCCAGCAGCAGTACCAGCCTATATGGTACCTTGTTTAAGGAGGGAATTTGGCATTAGTGAACCCAAATATCAACACTAGTATCCAAGTTATTCGGAAATAATGTTGGACATAGTAAATATTAATATATTGTCTTTATATATTCTAATAGGAAACATGTTCCACTATGTAAAATGATTTGTTGACTTGCAGTGATTTGCAGTGGTGACGGAAAGAACATTGGGAGTTTTCTATTAAAGCTTTGTTGAGAAGTCTGATATGATTACGCTTCAGTTTTCCAATAGTGTCTGGTATATGTGAACACTGTCTCCAAAATGAGATATTAAATTTCAATATTTGTTTATTTACATGACATATTTTGAAAAGTTGGACACCTACTTGAATGATATGGTTACTGCATAGAAAATAAACTTCACCACAGAATATCTTTAAGCTGCTAACCATATAGGAACCTTCCAAAATGGTGACATTTGAGCAAATGTAACCTTCAATACTTGAAATATTGAGCAATCTGCAGGTAACATTGTGATTATTCCCAAAGTGGACTTCCAGTGTTCTTGAATGAAACCCTTCAGTTGTGTTTTAATTTCGTCATCTATTCCTTTATTTGTTCAAGAAATATCAGACATTGTGATGACAACTATTGGAGCATTCTCTACTATTGATTGATATAGAGGGTTGTGGTCCCGCTGTGAAGGTACGGGAGAGGGGATTGTTTGTCCATCCATTTGTCCATTTTACAGGAGATTGGGTAGTTTGCCCTCCTTGTGAAGAGTTCATGTCCAAATGCTATGTATCCATTTAACAAAAAACAACCCGATCATCGATCATATGTCTAAAATAAAAGACATTTTTTGTCAACAACGGACGGCTGTCATTGTCATTTGTTTCAGTCATTTTGAAAGAATAGGTGTGATAACTAATTTTGCAACAAAACATCTTCAGTTGTGTGAGAGGAATACCCAGCATACCACAGTCAACACTCAGTACTAGAATCCACTGTCAGGTCATTCAGTGCACAGAGAAACCCTAACCCTAACCCAGTAGTTACCAGTCAATTTGTTAATGACAATTCCCTGGAAAATTAATGATTAGGAGAGAAAGAAAAACAAATAAAAAGAGCTAATGAATGAACAAACCAAAACTGATCTGTGGTGTCAGAATTTAAAACTTTAAACTGCTCCACTGATGATGAATTGGACAGTAACATTTTGGATACTGAATGTTTGAGCTTTTACCCACAAATGATATATTATAACACAATAAAAATGTGCTAACAGCTCTAAACCAGAAAATGTACCAATATACGTCCCAAATCACCCTGGGTGCTTTCAGTTGTTTCCACCAATAAAAAAAGAACTCCTCCTTGGACATTAAAAAAATATATTTTATAACCACCTGAAAACATCATGGCAGACATTCCCTGTTTTTTAACACACACAACCGTGTAGATATATATAATCTGGGCAAGGCTTAGCTGAGCGGTTTGTTTGTGTGTGTGTGTGTGTGTGTGTGTGTGTGTCTGTGTGTCTGTGTGTGTGTGTGTGTGGTGGAGGTACACAGGCTATTCCTCCAGTGAGCCCCACACACCACAGACCACTCTGGACCAGCAGATGAACAGCAGCATCTCTCTGTACAGCATCAGAAACTATTTGCAGGTAAAGATCTTCATATGATTTTATTCTGAAAGATATGTATTATTGTATATTATATGCATTATGAATAAGTAGGAATCACTATATGTACAATGCTTGAAAACCGTGCTGCATAACTAGAGCACCCTGGGCTTTTCGGTTCACTTAGGAGGGCGAGATGAAGTGCTTGGTCTGGCTCAGTGTTCTCCTCTGTCTCATGGCCTGCAGCCTCACCGGTGAGTTTCTGTCACTTTTTTTTTTAATCTGTTAATGAAAGTTCATGGACGGATGTAAAAAGGTGATGTGTAGAGGTAAGACTGTAATGTTAAAGTTTATTTGTACAGTGAAAAAAATAAAATAATAAAACCCGGTATGATATATCTACAAACAAACGATAGTAAAAATAAGCTGAAGCTGTGAATCCTGTATGGGTTCCCCAGATATGACAGTGCTGTTTTTGACCACTGCATGTGTACAAAGAGCACTCTGTATGATGAATTCCTTGAGTCTCTCTCTGTGTGTGTGTGTGTGTGTGTGTGTGTGTGTGTGTGTGTGTGTGTGCGTGCCCACTTGCAAATAGTCAGTAATAATATTTGAGGAGGAAACAGGTATCCCGGAGTCCTCTGGGAGAAAGCTCAGCTTTCAGTTTTCCGGACCTGAATCCCGTCTTTGTACACGGAAGACGGTGGAATGCTTGGGAATGTTAATTTTTTTCTCCCTCTCTCCCTCTTTCTCTCTCTGTCCCTCTCTCCTCCTCCTCCTCCTCCTCCTCACAGAGGCCAGAATCATCACCCCAGAAGGAGGTACACAAATACCATCTTCTCCTTTTAGACACGTTCATATTTTGCAACAAAACCAGGCAGTATGAGAGGAACAAAAAAAAAAGCCTAGCGTAGGATTTTACTGCTGTGGTAACACACTCGCTCATCGACTCAAACAGAATCTAACTTTGTTTATCCCCCCAAAAAAACAAATAGAGGTTGGAGGTGTGCAATCAAAAATTAAAAAAAAAAAAAGACTAGATGAGTCTGCAGAAGGCTGGAAAACGTTCGCTCTCAAAAAACAAATGATACCTAAATATCTTTCTGATATCAGTTCAAAACTGATTCCAAAGCTGTTTTAATCAGATTTTTTACTGTGCCATAATATCGTATGAGAATTTTGTACTTGTTTGGGTTGATGTTGACCTTGGCCCCCTCCTGCACGTGGCTGTCTGGGTAGACATTTGGGGGCCCCCCGAGACATGACGCCCGCACTGCAAATTTAATGCATCTAACTTGGTACAGAATCACCTCACCTTTCTGAAGGGCCCCTCCAGCTTGGGGCTCCTATATACGTATTCCCCCTTTTGCCCCTGACAAACAGCCTGGGATCCATACCACAACTCATTCATTTTTCAAAAATACTGACTTACTTTTCCATGTTTTTGCAGTTTAAAGGAAATATCCACTCGAAAATGCCACTCTGGTTCCTAAAACCTTGCATTTCTGAGCCCATTTTGCTCTTTTGGTAGTGTATTTTTCTTATTTCCAAACTGCCAAACACAGATGACATGATGAGATATTTTTTATATATTGCTATATATATTGCAGAAATGTTCTAGCTATCTAAAACATCATAAACGTCAGAGAGCAAGGGCTTCTTTCTAGACCGACATTCCACAATCATACAGGGAGAAATCCATCGTAGAAGAGGAGAGATACCAATTTCTCCCCTGACAGTAGACTCAATAGGCCAGAATGCAATGCAGCCACAAGACTGGAAAAACATGTGCTCTCTTGCTTTTACTATGCTATTGTTGTCACTATTCTCTGGGGGTTGTTGACGTTGAGTCAGGTTGAGGGAAAGTCTGTACACCAAAAAGTAAATTGGCCAGTGTAAGAGATATCTAACGGTGTAAGAGTATTCCTTTAAGTGTGACTCCTGTCCTTCCCTGCCCTGCTCTGTGTCTGTAGTACCGTACGATGAGCCACCAGCGGTGCCCTACTGGCCCTACTCCACCTCAGACTTCTGGAACTACATTGAATACTTCAGATCCATCGGCGATTACAACCACATCAATGAGATGGCCCGGACCTTCTTCGCCCACCAGCATCTTGGACACACCCTGGGATACGAGACCAACGAGGGACACGAACACTGAGCGGACCGGAAGGAGGCAGGGGAGGGAGGGAGCTTGAGGGAGGAGGATGCATGGAGAGGAGCAAGGAGGAACCATAGAGCTATTATATCCTAAATAAAAATAAAGGAATGATTTACTAACTTGGGCAGGGGCAAAAAGGGGAAACCATGGCAGGACACCAAGGGGGAGGAAAGAAAGATATGGAGAGGAGAAGGGGCTTGAAAGTAAAGAAGAAAACATTTTATCACAAGGGGAAATTGAGGTGAAATATGAAGGAAAGGGAGTGTGTACACAAAACTCTCTTTTGTGTTTTCCAGTGTACTGTACATGTGTAACTATAGCATAGCCATGCATAGGATTCAGCGGTAGAAGAAGTCGCCCTTTTATGTAGCATTGTGTTATATCTTTATGTAATGTGCGATATCAAATAAATAAAAAAAATATTCTGCGGCATAGTTGTCTTTACAATTACTTAATTAGCACATGTTCATTTCATTCATGGCATAAATGTGTCACTATGACATCTTTGTAATCTTCCTACAGATGACTAGCGGACTGTTGTAGCAGACCAATAGGGACTAGTCGAGCACATTTTACTGGTACACAGGACGGCGTTTTGTTTACGTCGGTAGGGAGCAGCCAGCTAGCTACAAACTCAAAGCGACAACATTGTTTTACTTTTCTGATACTGAATTGATACTAAAACATCATGAAACCTGCTGTGGACGAGATGTTTCCTGAGGGTGCTGGTCCGTACGTGGATCTAGACGAGGTAGGGTGACGGCAACAACATAATCATGTTAACGTTGGCTAACGTTAGCTAGCTAGGCACCGCCAGGAATACATACATTAGCTTTCTGTTGACATTTTGAATAACAGCTAGTCTTACGACTCGGTTTAGCAACTTGAATGGCGTGTCTGTGTTTGAATACTTATGATTCAAAATGATTATTATTACAAGCTAAAGCAAAGTTACAAGCTTCCGACAAAAATAGTTCAGCAGGACTGCAACATTAGGGACGTAAACAAACCCTATAAGACCGTCGTATCGTGTTTTCCGAATAAATTAAAAGCATTATTGGAAAATATCTTCCATGTTTCTAACCTTGGTTAGCCGAGCATTTGTCGGTAGTAACTAAGGAGTAACGCGGCGTAGCGTAGGTGTGATTAGAAATTTAAAAAACCTTCCTGGGTGCGGAGTGATATGATTAGATGTGAATCTGAGCTGAATCAGTAGCACACCTGAGAATGTTTTCATCGTCCAATCAGCAAAGCCGTGTAATAACCAACGGAGGTTTATGGTTCCATAAACCACACTAGAAAAATTTAGACTGACTTAGAATAATATGTTTTTTCTGTGTTGACTATTCATCGTTTTGGAACAGAAAACGTCTCCTGTTTGTTTTTCCCATGTCCTCAAATAACTGGTTGTACTGCTGTGTGTTACAGGCAGGAGGCAGCAGTGGCCTGCTGATGGACCTTGCTGCTAATGAAAAAGCAGTGCACTCTGATTTCTTCAATGGTAAGGAAACTCCTTTTCTGCGCCTTTTCAGAAACTCTGACCCTACTTCTTGTTCCTAGAATAAATAACGTGCACTGTATAGCATGCATTGATAATAATATGACTGCTGTGTACTCTTTACATCTAGTAGTATTCTAAATATATGAGCGGTGCACAATTCAAGGAGAAAGGTGGAGGATTTGAAGGCAGGGAACATGATAAATGAATGATAAATTACTCCACATTTACATTTTATATTTTAGCTGACACATTTATCCAGAGTGACAAAAAGTCCAACAGAAGAATGATCTTAAATTCCTAAATCTGCAACAATAGTAAGGAGTGTGAGATGTCAAAGCCACGGCGCCCTGACAGTAGACATACCAGATATTCCTGTGTCCCTTGAATGGTCATGCTTGATACAGAAGAGTTGGGTAAAGAAGTAGAAGCAAGGGAGAAAAGGGAAAACTTTTTTTTTTTTTTACTTCTATATGGAATTTAAGAAATCTACAGAACAGACAGATTACATAGCGATACATCAGAATCTGTAGTTACTAACACTTCTAACTAGTCGTGAGAATTCTAGACATTACTAGAACAACAGATGCACTTCCATCCAGTTGAGTGTTTGCTTTGACAACAGGACTTCTCGTTTTCTCACATTAACACTCAGAACATGTTGTTGCCATATAAACCTCACTGTAGGCACTAGTGCGCACACACATACACACACACACAGGACAAGCCGCAGTATACACAACATACAAACACTTCACAGCTAATCTATTTTCCGTCTTGCAGCGTCGGCTGCAGGCAAAACAGTTTATGGCTCAGCAGCACATGACCTAGAAAAGAGCTGATTGTTAAAAAGAGGAGAGTAGCGGGGAAGCCAGGCGAGGGGGGGTGCGGGGGTGTTAAAGTGGGTTTATGGCTGCTGTTAGACTGAAACGCAGCAGGACACCTCGCCAGTCAGCCTCTTTGAACACACACAGACGCGCGCACACACACACACCTAGGCTAGTGTTGTTAGCTTGTTAATACTCGTGTTTCTGTGAGTTCAGTGTAGCTGTAAGCACAGCACAGCGATCCACAGCTCCTGTGCAGCTCAAGAGCACGGCGGTAACGGGGGATTGAATCCCACCGGGGCCACCCATGCTTGATGAATGAATGCACGCATGGTTTTACACTCATGGTACTGTACCACTTGGTTTACGCTTCGCACGGAAATGAACGTGTCAAAATGGCGCAATTGCCGCCAAAAGTCGCGCTGCACCTGAAATTCGAAATTATCCAGGAGGAACCAGAACGACTGTCCGGTTTCCGAAGCTCTGGGTAAAAGTGTCCACCGAACACAGCATGTTGTTATTGGTCCAAATATCGTGGACAGACGGACACAGCAGCCAGAGTCAAGTAAATTGTAGCATAGTTAGCTGAGAATGTCGGTGGGAAACTGTGGGCCTAATTCTAACCCTGTCCTTCTGTCTTTCTTTTTCTCCTACCCTTCCTACCTGCAGACTTCGAGGACCTGTACGATGACGATGACCTGCAATGATGACAGCATCTGAAAACCTGTGTGTACCTGTGCGTGTGTGTGTACATATCAGAATGATGAAAAAAAAGCTGTATTATTTATATAGCACCTTTCACTCACCACTTTGCTGAATAAAGTTTTTTTTTGTCGTCTTTTTTAAAGCGAGCATGGTGAACCAGGTGTCTGTGAATTCTGAGAATCCCATACATTCCTGCGTCGGAGAAAATTATGAGTATGGTTTTGGATTGCAGGTTTGCGGGCGCTGGGAAACACCTGTTAGCAAACGTAATTACATACAGAGATACAGTGCTAACATGACCACTACATGTTCGGCCGGGGCAGGACGGGACAGGAAAGGGGAATAAAGCATCCACTTTCATCTGCAAGGCTTAAAACGGTTTGCTGGCAGGTCGGAAATCGAGGCGATGTCGGTGGAAATGCAGTCAAATCTCATAAATGGGGAAGAAGCAGTCACAGGAAACTGATTTGAGTCACACCCCGCAGGGCCTCAACCGGCTTCAACCGTTTGTATCGATTGTCTTATGAAACGGGGAGTTCTTCTATCACAACAAATCAAATTTTCATGGCTTTGTTTGCTGTTTTCCCTCCAGAAGATGCAGGCGCATCCAAACCAGCTGTAGACTGAAAACATAGAAGACTAGAAAAAAAGTTTGGAAATAATACTTACCACATAGCTACGTTATCAAATAATCACATCATATAATCCTACTTTTATGTGTATATTGCAGTGGAAGTGGCACATTTATCTCAAAGGCTAAAGGAGGCAAAAGGGTTAGTGTGTGAGCCTCATCAGAGACTCCAAATTAAGAGTTGTATTCCAAAATTCAATACATCCAATGATTAAAATAAAAGCCTTTCTATACCTGAAGTAAGTCATTCAATGTCTCTAAACTACTGAAAAATGTTCAAGGACCATCATTCTGTCAGCGAAGGATTATGGGATTCTTAAAAACCTTCAAAAATGTCTTTTAATTTTGTTGTTTTGTAAAAGGAGTTGTACCTTTTTTGACATCATTTTGTAAATAAAGTTGTCAAACCTTCTCAGGAGTGTGATTGCAGTTCTGGTATGACGACTGGATGTCTATGATGGAATTACTGGAATATCCAGTTGGATTGACTTGTATTATACATAACAGCAATATGGCTGTTTGGAGATGTGTGTGTGTGTGTGTGTGTTACAAGGCTGGCATGCCCTAACAGCTAAACTGAGGAGGAAACTGTAGATTATGAAATTCCTCATGTGTAGACCAGCTGTCACTCTGTGTGTGTGTGTGTGTGTGTGTGTGTGTGTACTCTCGTATAGACAGGCTGTGGTTTGGCCCTCATAGAGGTCTCTGAGAAGTGCTTATGTGGCACCTCAACTCCCCTTCATTATTTCCTCCTGTTTTCCTTCATCCCTCCCTCTTTCCATCTCGTTTGTTCTTGCTCAGAGGTCCTTGTTTCATGCTGGAACTGATCCAGAGTCTTCTCCTTAACCTTTAATGTAAATCACAGAAATCACTGCCAATCATAAAGTACCATTAATCAATAAACCTCACCTGAGGCAACATCTCTCACCCCCTCTTTCCCTTTTCCGATCCTTCTATCTTTTTTCACCCCCTTTCTCCACGTCTCCATCTCTACCTTCGGTCCTCCCACCTTCTCTCTTCCTGTCTTTAATTACGGTGCCTCCGATTGGTCCGATCCTTTGGAACGTTTCAGCCAATCAGATGTCAAGTTGAGGCAGCTCTCGACCCCCTCGGGAGGTCTCTGTGTGTTTTTCTGTGAATGTTAATGAATACGTATTGTGTGTGTGTGTGTGTGTGTGTGTGTGTGTGTGTGTGTCAGAGATGACAGGCTGTTTAAAACCTGCCGGATCCCTCCATCAGGGCAGTCTGTCAGAAGGGCCACAGGGACAGGGTGCATCAGGAACCTCTTTTCACCCACACAGAAACACACAAGGTGCACCCAGTCATCTGGCCTGTTTTTCAGATAACGCTTCACCTCAGGATCCCCAGACAGACACCAGATAAGGTAAGAGCGCAAACACACACAC
Source organism: Hoplostethus atlanticus (assembly GCA_034670405.1). Lineage (NCBI taxonomy): Eukaryota > Metazoa > Chordata > Actinopteri > Trachichthyiformes > Trachichthyidae > Hoplostethus > Hoplostethus atlanticus. The sequence continues at coordinate 2,471,814 of JAXDDX010000041.1, read as the reverse complement.
ACACACACACACACACACACACACACACACGTTAGACAGTCTGCAGCTCTGCATGTTTCCATCAAGGCTGGTGTTGGTAGATTCAGGTACTTACCAGGAATTCAAGTTCAGGGTGAAGTCCAGTGCGACTGCTGAAACACCTGGCGCGTCTTTACGATGACTGAACTCAACCCAGCACTTTCCTGTTTGAGTGTTTGTTCAAAGCCTCCAAATGAAGGGTCAGTTCCAGCTCTGCAGGTCGAAACCGGCTCCAGTCTAGGGACTCAATTTGAAATCAGGCTGGAAACTTGACACCTTCTGACATTGAAAAGTTTGTCTAGACTACCAGCCACTCTGGCAGGTAACCAGACATGCTTTGGAAGTCTTGATCTGAGGGTCTCCTCGAGCTGGGAAGTGGCCGGTGGACAAAAAAACGTAATTGTCCTGCCCTGGCTGTGATTGAAATCCTATCAGCATCACTTTTGTGCAGTATTATCGATGGAAAGTTGATCTTTTCTCATGATCAAGGCAGGTATAGGTAAACAGTCCTTTACAAAGTGGACTGCAATTATAGTACAGCTTAAAACTGCGACACAAGTAGTTACTAGGAAGTGGGAATCGTCATTGGTCAGTGTTTGAGGGTTGCTGTTGTGATTGGCTGCGTCCATCTGCATCGCGGGCTTGTGAGTCTAGAGATTTTGGGAGGAAACTGTGATTTTTGTCCAACGCCGGTGTCTCTGGTCCCAGGCAGGAGAGGAGGAGGTCAAGTCATGGCTGGAGGAAGGAGAACGTCTTTCTCCGCTGTGTTCATCACAGCACTGCTGGCTGTAGTGGTACTGTCTGGTGAGTGATAGGCACACACACACTTACACACACTTACACACACTTACACACACTTACACACACGGGATGTGGAGTAATTAACATTTGACAACTAATGTCTAGGAACTAAAATAGAAAATGAAAGTTAATTCAATGAAAAACCTGAAACTAAGTTGAGACTAAAATGTGTTGCATCCAAAACAAACTGAAACAACTGGAACTGAATTATGTTCAGTTTTTGACGATTGCCATACTGTGAGTGGAAAAAGTATCATTTGGTGATGAATGAGCCTATCAATATACTACAGACAAAACTATAATAGTTCTATTGATTACAGTGATGCAATTGCAAAAAATGTCAGCTATTATAAATGACTGAGAAAAAAAAACACAGCAGTGATATTACAGATATTAAAAATGGTGATATCAAATAATAAATCCACCATTTGAAAAAAAGTGAAATCAGAAACACACACATCATTTTACACTTTCCTAAAATAGACGTTGGTTAATAACGATCATGATGTCTGTCTCCTGTCTCCTCAAAGTCCCATTCTATAGAGAACTAAAAGTAATCAGATTACTTTTCTTATTTAGAGTCAGATAATGGGTTTTGCGAAAGTATCCATCCTAAACCTTTACACACACACACACACACACACACACACACACACACGCTGTTGCCCTTCACAGTGTACACTTTGCTCAAAGCGCTTTCAAAATAAATGTGACCTGACTTATGAGTTACACTATGACTATTTTAAAGTCCCACCAAGGTAAAAAAAAAAGAGGTGACTCCTGCGGCTTGACCGAGGAGATGAAGTCACCTCGTCGAGCGTGGCGTGGCTGTAACTCAACTGCGTGGCGTGACGTTCACATATCACGGGCGCGCTATGACAGGAAGATGGGTCGCTCCTCCCCCCACCTGTTTCCAGTTTGTTCCCGACATGATTGACATATTTATGGGGCGTCACTGAAGTCTCATCTCTCCTTTTAAAAACGGCTTTTAAAAAGGACAGTTAGGAGGGAAGGAGGGAAGGAGGGAGGAGGAGAGGGATGAAGGGGGAAAAGGGGGAGGGGCTTCTCAGGCGTTTCTTTCATCGCTCCTGATCCTGTACAAGATTAGTACCTGTCAGCATCGCCCCCTCCCCATCTTCCTCCTCCTCCTCCTCCTCTTCTGCCCTCTGCTGTTTCCAGATGTGCCGGCCACTTTTTTTTTACAGCCTCGTAAAAAAACAATACAGCGGATACGCCGAGACGGCACCGTTTAACCCGCCCTCCTCGCCTCCTCGCCACCCCCCCTCCCTCCATCGTCCCGGGTCACCTTCACTCCATCCCTCTCCGCATTTCTCCGTACATTTCTACCTTTGCTTGTTCCCCCTTTCGTGACCTTTTTTTTACGCAACGATGCACTCTTTGATTATTCCACCAAGGCTGATGAAAAAACACTTATTCCCCTTCTCTCTCTCTCTCTCTCTCTCTCTCTCTCTCTCTCTCTGTCTCTCTCTCTCTCTCTCTCTCGCGCCTTTATGAGGCGTTTAACACTCCTGACACGCTCCAAGAAACAACTGTATTATCCCCTCTGGATCTCTCCTTTAAACCTGTCATCTGTTGTTCCTCTCCCGTTCCTCCTCCTCCTCCTCCTCCTCCTCCTCCTCCTCTTCTTCCTCTCCTTCTGTAAAGCATTAACACCTTTTCCCTGTGGAGATGAAAGAGGCCTGCAGCAGAGCTGAATCCACTGTTTCCTCAACCCGGGGGTCAAACAGTACACATGCGTACAGAAATGCATGTACATACACACACACACACTCACACACACACACACACACGCACACACACACAAGTGCACACGCAGCTCTTTGAGGCAGCGCAGCATGGGTTTGCTGTTAGAGGCTCACCTATAAAATCTACAAAGCGCCGCAGTCACCAGCCCTGCAGGCACAGCCAATTACCCCTGCCCTGTATAACGTGGAACATCTACCTGTGTGTGTGTTTGAGGTTTAAAGCCACGCGTTATCATTTATGTATTACGGACACACACACACACACACACACCAACATAAGTCAGAATAGGCAATTTCTGGGACTTTTACTTTGACATCTGGCTTTTTTTTAACAGCTCTGTTTGTGTGTTTTCACTCTTTGGCCCTTTTAGGATTCTTGTCTGCTGGACCAATTGTGCAAAAGTCCAAAGGAGATGGTAAATATGCTTTTTGACCTCAACACGCTCACCGTCTGTCATAACTATGTTTGTGTCGTGTGATTCTTACTGGTTTATCGCCTTTCCACCACTTAAATACTAATAAATAATAAATGAAATCAGTCCATGTGAATGTTTTTTGGTGTACTGATGTGCAACGATGGTGGATTTCCTCCATCCTAGAACCTATTCCTCTCTCTCTCTCTCTCTCTCTCTCTCTCTCTCTCTCTCTCTCTCTCTCTCTCTCTCTCCCTCCCATACGGTGTCAGCAATGCTTTCCGTTACTCCCCCTAACTTTCCTGTCCTCGGCAGGAGAAAGCATCCAGGAGAAAGCGGACGTTGCAGCGTCGCACCGGCGGCTGATCCGCAACCGCAGGAACATCAGCTGGTACAAGCAGCACTCCGACTTCTGGAACTGGTACAAGTACTTCACCGACAACGGCAACCAGGAGGCGGTGAGTAAACACACACAGACGTACACAAATACACCAACTTGGGACTTTTCTCCTTAACTTCTTCTTCTTAAATCTTTGCTCTGCGTTGTTGTCCTTCCCTCTCAGGTTCAAGAGCTGGACCGGATCTACCTGGCCTACCTGCAGAACAAGAACCGCGCTGAGGGCCGGCGCTCCTACAAGGCCTACCTGAGCCACCTGGGGGAGATCTACAAGTCCTGCGCCGACTCGGCCTGACCCCAACTGCGTGGCCTCCTACACCAGCAGGCCCAAACCTAAACCAGAGGCCCCCAAGCCCGCGCCACTGAAAACCTGCGATCCCACCAAGGACGCTTACTGCCTGTACGCTGCTCTGGTCCAGGGCAAGAGTCCCTACCTGCCTCTGGTGCTTCCTGCTGCCGCCGCCGCCCCGGCGCCAGCGCCAGCCAAGGCCCCAGCTCCACTTTACGTCCGCTCCGCCGCTCCAGTGAAGGACCCCCAGTCAGGGTTTTACTACTACGCCCCCGCCGTGCAGTCATTCCTTTCCAAGGTAGTTTAGCAATGTGATTTATTGAGGGATTTAGTGCAGCGTCAGCCGACTATTTTCAGGAGGATATTATGTATATGTTGAAAATTTAAAAAATATTCTCATATTTACATTTGAGGTATTTTAGCTGATGCTCAGATTTACAACGAGGCAGCCTATAGGGGTTCAGCACGGCTGTTGCAGGAGATGCAGCTAGGAGATGGTCTGACTACACCCTGCTAACCATATCTGCCTCCGTTTCTCTCCAGGAGCAGAAGGCGGAGCTGCTGCGGATCTGCTCTGCTGATGACGTGGAGTGTCTCCAGTACCACCTGAGAGCTGCCTACGGCCACCAGCCCTCCGCCGGGCCCCTGCCCTCCTACGCCCACCTCGGCTGTGACCCCAAGAAAGACCCCAGCTGCAAACCCAAGCTGGTGCAGAAAGCCCCCTCTGGTCTCTACCTCCAGTACCCCAACTGTGACCCACTCAGAGACCCCTACTGCACCTACGCAGCCTCGCTAGTGGTACGTTTGAATTATTAGTGATTTATGATTTCAATTCAGTCTCATCTGACCACACTAACCTAATCTTTACATGAGTACTGTAAATCCATTTGTTTTTGCCATATTGCCATATCTTCCATGATCATTATCAAGACTCACGGTGTTCTTCCTGTGATCTGGTCCTCCAGGCGCCCCGTGCCCCTAACCCCCCTGCCCCTGCTGGCCCTGGGTCCTGCAACCCTCTGTTTGAGGATGGCTGCAACCCTCTGACTGCCACCAAGTTCGCCAGCCCCCCAGGGGCGTACAAAGATGAGCACAAAGACGAGGCTGCCGCCATTCGCGCCGCCCCTCCTCCCGCCGAGCAGCGCAGCGACCCCTACGCTATGTTTAGAGATACTTATGCTAACGCTAACAGAGTCAGAGATCCTTATGCTATGTACCGCCAGGCTAGCACCCCAGCTCCTGCACCGGCTAGTGACCCATACGCCATGCTACGCCAATATATGGCCCAAGCCCACACTAGCGACCCGTATACTCCACGCATGGAAGCTCCACGCATGGAAGCTCCACGCATGGAAGCTCCACGCATGGAAGCGGCTCCAGAGGCTAACGCTAACGATCCCTTCGCCATGTTCCGGCAGGCGGCGGCTGCCATGCATCGCCGTGGCCCCGCCTCCCCCAGGCAGCAGTTCCCTGTTCCCCAGCCACACTACGAGGAGCCCGTCCAGGAGGAGCACCACCCTCTGGGCCCCCCAGGTAAAACCAAGGAGGGCCACGACTGCTTCATCGGCTACGACCGCGAGTGCTACCCAGTGCAGGCCAACGAGCCTCGCTCCGGAGCTCACCGCCACACCGCCTACGCCGCCGAGGCCTACGAGCCCCACCTCAACGCCGACGGCACGCGCAGCGGCGTCCTGGAGCCCTCCAACCCCCACTGCGACCCCGAGTACGACCCCGACTGCCGCCTGCGTCGCCACGAGCCCGAGGAGGCCCACGCCGAGGCCCTGCCCGAGCAGCGCGCGGAGGACGATCACCACCAGGGGGCGGCGGAGAGCCAGCAGGAGCAGTACGAGGCAGAGCCCTACCAGAGCGGCCAGGAGGAGCCCTTCATGGCCTACAACCCACTCTCACAGGGCATGCCCAACTTCCAGGACATGTTGAGGGGCTACGGAGACCAGTTCCCCGGGCAGGGCGATCACAGAGCCTATGCAGGCGACTACCGCAAGAAATAAACACACACACACACACACACACACACACACACACACACACACATAGAGACGGACATGAATACAGTCCCATACGTTCTTGTAGCTTAGCATACGCCCTAGACCGCCTCGCAGATAGTCACAGCAGCACATCCAGTCTAACTGGAGCAGAGATGGGACACATGAGAAAGTCTATGGACCATGCAAGCAAGCACACACGCATGCACACACACACACTTCACACGCACAAGATCAAGCATGCATGGGCACACACACACACACACACACACACACACACACGTACAAACACACACACACACACACATGCGTACACTGCTTTCAGCTGTAGGAGCGCGCTTGGCAGGCAGAAGGTGTTCCAGCAATATTCTCTTCTTCCTCTGTCGCTGCTTTTAGACGTGTCGCTTCATCTGGCCTTTCGCTTTCCAGGTTCCCCCTCCTCCACCCTCCTCCACCCTCCTCCACCCTCCTGAAACCACTGGAACGTTTAGCGAACTTCTCAGCGCTCGGCTTCGCTTCGGCATCTACGCGTCTCACATGTTTTGATTTGTTTGTCGCTTTTTGTCAATGATGGATTATGTAAAGATTTGTGTTTTTTTTCACTTTGAATGTCAAAATAAAAGCTCTAGAAAACCTTTTTTTTTGCCTTTGCTTTACTGAGGCCTGTTTTTAACGCAGTTTTGTGTACAATGTTTTATGTGTTGAGGTGATTTGGCCTTATTCTATTATATAAGTCTCAACCAAGGACTGGAGTTATCCACCATCCTTTAGCTACAAGTAACATTTTGTGCTGTCAATTATTTTGGAGTAGTTCACTAGACACTATTCCTACTACTGCAGTTGCTCCTCACTACCTTACAACTTCTCATATATATGAAATATTTGAAAAAAAATTGCTCTGATAAGATAATTGTACATGTAAAAGTAAAACCCATAATGGGAAGTATTTAACTTAATAGGTATTTGCCTTGCAATCATCAATATTTTTCAAATATTGACAACATCAAAATGGATTCCTTGGATTGAATCCCCTATCAGCTCATAGTTTCCTCTCTATTACTCCAATCAATCAAACTCTTGGCATGGAGACGTCAGAAAGAGGGCTGGTTTTTGGAAAGGCTTGTCAACTAAGTCAAGCAAGACTAACTTCCGCAGACAGGCCTGCAGGCCCCCCCCCCCCCCCTGCTCCTGTTTACTCTTACCCCTCTCTTGACCTCCTCCTCCGCCACGCCGCCGGCTCGCTCAGTCCATTCCAAATACACAAAAGACAGCACAGCGGGGTCACGGAGAGTATACGCCTGGCGTTATTGATCCGAGAGCACTCAGACACACCAGCAACAGCCGCCGTCGGGAGGTCCAGAGGGAAACTCTCACACCGCTGAGGCGGTGAGCGTCCGCAACACACTTTCAGGCTGAATTTCAAAGAATTTGCTACAGGACATTGTTTCCTGTAACCGGCTTGATGAAATACTATTTCCCTCTTTACTCATCTCCGAGTCCTAAATTCTTATCCTCAAAAAGGCATAGCAGCAGTTTGGTTTAAAATGCCCACAGCCTCGCTGACCTTGTGTCATTGCAAATTAGTATAAAGAAGAGGATGACAAGAAGTGAGAGGGATGGAAATAACGCCCAGCGGGGAGGATGAAGCACAGTCTCACACCAACTGGCTTTACGGCCGAAGACCAGCTGAACTGACGGAGGAAGACGGGCAGGAGGGAAGATAGAGGAAGGGGATGGATGAACGGGTGGAATATAGAGACGCGAGGACAGACAGGACACAGAGAAATGGGAAGAAAGAGACGGGAGTGGGCAGAGGTGGAGAAAGAAGGTTATAGCGGTAAAAAGACAGACGGCATCAGATGCACTCTTGAAAAGGATGTGCAATTTTCAACATGTTCATGAGTCTAGTTGGGACACAATATAACACTAATGATGATACATACATTACACAAAAACAAGCTATTACATACAAATTACCCAATAATAAATAAGAACAATAAAATAAGTATCTATGAAATGTTATAAATGTGGGTTTTAAGAAGAATGATTTAGCTAGCCTCAGCTGCTCTGCCAGATATGGGGGCTCTACAGGAGGAGGCTTGGTCTCCCTTGGGCTGAAGCCTAGACTGACAGGCCTTAATGGACAGGAGGGCTCTGGATCTCAGGGAGTTCAAAGGTCGGTGATGCAGCTAGCGGCTAAACCATGGCAGGCTTTAAAAGGAATAGATAAAATCTGAAAATCAATTCTAAAGCTAACAGGCAACCGGCGCAGGGAGGCCAAAATTTGGGCTGATGCAAGGTGAAAGGCTTAGCGGCCGGTTCAGCGTGGCAACGCCAGGAAAGCGGTGAAGATGGAGTCATTGCTGACGTCAACATACATCCTGCACCTCCTCCATTCCTGCACCATACACCCGCAGGAGTAGAGACACCTGTCAAATGCCATTTTAGATCTTGAATGTGAATCTTCGTTGTTGTTGTTTTTTTTGCTGGTTGTCAGGAAAACCTCTCAGCACTGAGCCGAGCCGTGGTACTTTCAGTGTTTTTTTAAATCCAACCCGAAGAACATTTCACCCCCTGCACCACTCCTGCCAAGGAGTTACTGAAATGTTTGGACAACATTTCCATTGCAGATCGGATTAATTATTGATCTGCCTCCATTGTGTCTACAGTGCTGTTTGCTGTTTGGGCTCTGCCTTACTTTTTATCTTCTTTTTACTCTAAAGGGTATTGTGTCTTTATGAAATGAACTTTAAGATAATATCTGAAAATGTATGATTGGCTAAAGGGGTTTATGATGAAAATGTAATAAAATCGACAAACAAACAAAACTTCGCTGAGATTTCTTAGACAAGACTGCCGTGCTGGGAAGCTCCCAGGTGTGAAAGTGTTACTGTGTGAATGTGAAGCTGCTGAAAAAGAGATTGCCTTGCTCAGCAAAGCCCTCGCCTAGATGAGAAAGGTTTTAAAAGTAGATAATTCATGTCCTGTAGGGCACTGATAAATGGAGCTTTAGCAGGATAATAAGGTTGCACATCCATCTCTCCCCCTTGCAATGATACAGTAATGTTAGCAGTGATGCAATTTTAAGGGGGAATTCTAAAACTCCTTAAAGTCTGTTTGCCACGATGATAATCTGAATTTCTTTCTTTCCCAGTGACCTCTGAGAAAGGTCCCATATTATAGGAATTCATATTGCCCACCGTTTATATACATGTTTGACATTGTTGGAATTTCGTTGAGTGGTTCAATTTAAAGTCGTTGCGTTTACAAAAATCCATTCAGTTTCAACTCCAGTAAACGCATCATGGAAGCAAATGGACTTGTTCCTGATTGGCTCCCCTCCAGACTAAATGAATATCATGGGACCTAACATGATGCCATTGGGCGGATGCTTTCCTCCAAAGTCCCTTGCAATATAAGCACATACATTGTCAGTGATAATGGAAGCCCAAACCACACTTCTGTCACTGCACCATTAACGGCACTAAGCTATAGGGACGCATCATCAGAGGCTTTCTGTGATTTCACACCTTCGCACCATTGAATACCCAGTAGAATAAAAGGCAACGGTTGTTGCTCTTTCCATTAATGGTACAGTGAAAGCTACTAGTGTACTGACCTGGTGTAGATGAAGGGTTGGAGCAGTTTGGCTCACACTGGCTCAACCGTCCACCGACTGACATAGCTTTTTATTTGTGGTGTTACTCACCTGCAGCCAGACCTGGTCTCCATGTGTGAGGCAGACAACCTCTGGTCCTGAAGCCTGGACAGGTACTGATCCACGGTCAGGGACACTACGCGACCGCTATGGTACAAACACACCCTCACCCTAGAACACACACACGGGCATCAAATTGTGTGTGTGTGTGTGTGTGTGTGTGTGTGTGTGTGAGTGTGTTCTGTCCTTGTGAGAACCAGTTTGAGTATTAGACCTTTGGAGTGAGAACATCAAGTGTCATGTTAGTTTAGGGTTAGGACTTGGTTTTGGGGTTAAGTATAGGATTAGGATTAGGTGTAGGTTAGGGTTAGCGTAAAGGCCTTATTACTGCGGAAACAGCAGCCAGCACACTGTCATCATGACGACCTCACACCGATTGATGTCTAACAGCAAAGGAGGAAGTAGGAAGTCGAAAAAGTAGGAAGAAGGGCTCGACACACACTAGATGATGTTGAAATTCAAATACAACATTGCGACAGTAAGTGCGTTGTTCCCTACGAGTGATGCAGTCCAATTAGTTACAAATATGACACCTTGTTGGACCTGGAAGTGTAGTGCCCCCCGCTGGGCCAGTTAGTGTCATTTGGAGAGCACAGTGGTGAGATGCATCATTTCCCAAAATTTCCTTGAGATTCGATCGGCGTGAGGGAGGTTGAAACCAATTAATAAAAGGTTATTACATAAAAGCAAGTGGATAGAAATTAGTTTTAAGAGGTGGTTGAAAAGACGATTCAGATTTAGTCGTTTTTTGATCTACATTTTGAAACCGCCAATAGGGACCTGCCTGACAACCTCAGCTGTGATCCTCACATGGTGTCCTTAAAAGTGATCAGTCAAATGTTAAGAACAACTCTGAAAGTAAGAGGTACCCAATGTAAAGATGCTACCCTCGGGACGATGTGATCTTTCAGTTGCAGTAGCAATTAGACCGTGCTTTCCTGCAACTACCTTGGGAAAATACAAAATACGATAGAAGTGTAACCTGTGCAGCACTAATGACGGTCACTGCAGTAAAACAATGGGTGGGGTGTTTGCATTTGTTGGCAAGCATTACCAGTGTGTGTGTCTGTGTGTGTCTCTATTCTTTGTGCACCATAATGGATCATGCGGTGCAAGTCTGTGACAAGTTTGCAGAGCCTATGTTTTCCTTTAGAAGTAGAGAGAGAGAGAGAGAGAGAGAGAGAGAGAAAGAGAGAAACAGCTGTAAAAAAGGAAAAGTAAAAAAAGTAAAATCTTCCTATTGCAGCTTTAATTGTGACTATCACTTGTTTTGCTCCAAAATTAGATTTGCACCTTTGAAAAAAGTGACGTGTAAAAAAAAAAACGATTGATGGCACAAAACTGCAGCGCTTTTACGGCCAGGGTCTTTGATGTTGCAGAGATACGCAACGACTGAACTTCAGGAAATGACTCGTAAGCGATCGTGTTACGTGAGCGCGGTGCGTCACCTCAAAAAATGTGTTAGATGCTACCACCTTGGGTTCAGAGCGTTTGTGCTGGATTGGAAGGGGAACTGTACCAGGCGGACCCCCGGCGGGACGAAACCCCGAGGGGGCCCAACTCAACGCGCACTACCAATTACTGATTTAGAGAGAGTGAAAAGAGTGAAAGAAACAGAGAGAGAGAGAGAGAGAGGGGGGGGGTTAGAGAGAAGTGGATGAGAGAAACGGGTATATAAATAAGTTAAAGAGGAAAAGGGGGAGAGAGTTATAGACGGAGACAGAGGAAAGAGAGAGAGAGAGAGACACAGCAGGCGTCTTGCTAAAGGGCAGCTACGTTGAGTATTCCAACGCACGTCGCTCATTATAAGATGTCATGATGTGAAGGTTAAAAAACACCAGGAGAAATGGTCCTGTTTTGAGTTATCTCTCCCTCCCTCTTCCCCTCTTCTTTTCTCTCTGCGTCTTGAACCACCCATGTCGCCATCTCTTTTTCCCTGACAGAGGACGGTAAAGGTCATGGATTACTTACTGAGCCTGCAACACTCGGACCACATGACCACACTCTTTAACTTTTAAAGGCATACGGCGTTCAAAATCATCCGTAGATCGCTCGGCCATTAGCTCCATGCTAACACTTTAGCATAAGCTATGTTGTAGTGATAGAAGGTGACTAGCATCATCCAACAAAAAGACTGACCTTTTAGTATATTTAGTGTATTTCTTTAAAGGGGCGTTAAGTAATTGATGACTTTTAGTGACCAAGGAATGGCAACAGCATCAACAGGTCTCTGGCACAGCTTACGGTGGCCTGTAACTGACAAAAGTATAAAACTTACATTTTCGCAGTAGAACAAGTAAGCTAGCTAATCCAACAGGAACGTCTAGCGAAGAGGTAATAGATCACAATGCCCAAATACTGTAATAATAATGTTGCTTAGTCATTTCCTTTCTTTTTTTTTTGGCTTGATAAGGAAACGTGGGGTCGTTTCCAGAACAAGTGTTGGCCGGACAGTGAGTTTTGAAAGCCAGTGAATCTCAGCACCTGGCAAAGTAATCGTTGAGTCACCGGTATTGATCAGCAACCCTGTCAAACCCCTGTAGATATATTGTGGTCATTTTGTGCTATAAGACAAGAAAAATCTGACACTCATCGGCCACTTTATTAGGTACACCTATCTAGTACCGGGTAGGACCCTTTTTGCCTCCAGAACAGCCTGAATTCTTGGCGGCATGGATTCAACAAGGTGCCCCTCTGCACACCACTGCTGTGATTGGAGCATCTGTGGCCTTTCTGTTAGCTTGAACAAGTCTGCCCATTCTCCTCTGACCTCTCTCATTAACAAGGTGTTTTTGATTCTCCGCCATTCTCTGTGAACTCTAGAGACATTAGTGGTGAAAATCCCAGGAGGGCAGCGGTTTCTGAGATGCTGGAACCACCACGTCTGGCAATCACACCACAATCAAAGTCGGTCACGGATGTTTGGTCCAACAAAAAACAACCACTCCACCATGTCTGTAAGCTTTATATATTGAGTTGCAGCCACATGATTTGCTGTTTGGAGGAGCAGGCTATTTGCGTAGTACCGGTGAGCGTCTATATGAGAGAGACACATGCGACTCCATTACTGTGGAAGATCCGTCTGCACTCACAATCGAGATCATAGGAACACAGAGTCAGCGATTTTCAAAGGCAGATCGACACAAACTCTATATGTGCAGGATTAGGCTGAAGAAGAGTCCACAGTGTTAAATCTGGAGGATTTGAAGGAAACGTTTGACTTAACTTAACTTTTTAGCAAGCCTGACTTTGTGTCTTGGTGGTCAGAGACTTAAAAAGGGTGTGTCATTCTCAGCACGTCCATGTGTCAGGGCGATGTGGCTTTGACTGTTTTCACTTGTTCACATGTCCAAGTGAACATGGAATGTGTGTGACAGGTAAAATGTCATATTAAGCCTCAGAATAAGCAAACAAAACTGCAAACAGGCCAACAAGTTAGCAAGGCCTTGAAACGGGATGATGTCACTCTATACTTACTTTCAAGATGATGACAGAAAAATCCAGAAACAAGTACAATTTTACTTGAAAATGAGGCAAAAGTACTTATTGGCAGTTTTTTCCCCACTTATTTTTAAAAAAAGTATCATTCTAAGGCCGAATCCCAATTCACCCCTTAGCCCTTCCCCTCCGTTTTGCGCGTTCACGTGTAGGGGTAGGGGTGTCCCAATTCTCTTGGGATCGAGGGGTAGGGCGAAGGGCTAGGGCTACATGGCCCTCCAAACGGAGATTTTTCAGGGGCACACTACAAACCGAGGGCTAGGAGAAATCTCCAACAATCATCGCCAAGATGGTGGTGAACACCGCACAAGCAACAAAAGGAAACCACAAATGTAGTATTTTCTTTGTTAATAAAGATTTTTAAAATATTGTAACCGTCGTATTATCTTAGTTTAATGTCGTTTCAATGTATTATAGACCTTTTCTTTATAACAAGCATAACAAAACATCGCTAGTATGCCGATGTCTCTACCTCGCTAGTTAACGTTACAACATTGTTTTAAGGCTGATTTGTGCATGACAGTCCCGCATTTTGACATATTTCCATGTCGCATTTCTCCCCTTTGATGGCATATGAACCCGAAATATAACTAAAGTCCAGCAGCGAAGTTGCTGCACTTGTTACAGCTCCTCTAATATCAGTGCAGACTGGCAGGGTAACGGTAGGAGCACGGCTTGCTAGCCTACAGAGCACCGCTAACGCTATTCTGTCATGAAGTGGACTGGTAATGAAGCAGTGGTCTTTTTTATTTGATGACTTGTTTGATCGATTAGTAGCGTGAAACGTATAAGTTGTGAACGAATCGTGAGCGTCCATGCTTTTCTATCTCCATCAGATGAATGGCAAATGTCACTGTGATAATACCATTATTGCCATAGTAATGTCCGATAACAAACTTGTCTGTTTACGTAAACGTCATCGATGACGTATCAGGGTCTTGAAGGGTTGTCCCATTTCATAGGGAGAGATTTCAACCACTACCCCTTGTGACTCTGTTCCGAGGGCCAAGCCGAAGGGCGAAGGAGCCCTCGAAAACGAGCCGTAGGGGTGAAAATGAGAATTGAGATTCGGCCTAAAACACAACATGAAACAAAATGACAAAATGTTAGGGTGACATTTTCACACACACAGTGAGACAGGTAGAGAGTGAGAGAGACAGGTAGTGTGTGAGAGAGGCGAGGTTTGTCTTATCATTGCTAAGCAGGGTTGCTCGGAGAGACAAAAAAAAGATGTGAACCAATTTCAAACCAAATTTACATGAAAATTACTATTAATTATATAGTGATATTATTTGTGTTGGAAACAATTATATGTTCCGCACCCGGACATTATCATGCAAATGCAATTTAGTTTCTGTTCCCTGTGTGAGGGCGACGAGCGGTTCAGTGGGTTGTCGGGTCTTGGAAAACAAACCCAGGCAGAGGCAGCGGGAGACTTTTGAGGGTGTGTGTGTGTGTGTGTGTGTGTGTGTGTGTGTGTGTGTGTGTGTGTGTGTGTGTGTGTCTCTCTTCCCTGTTCAAAACTTTCATATTCCCTTTTGTTCCTCCTCCAAACACTTGCCATTGTATAACTTGGTGATTAGTTGGATCCTGTGCCTTTTGTTGCTTGAGGGCCACGGCTCTCGGGAGGCGAGCGGTCGCCCTGGCGACACCGGCGACAGGTTGTCGTGGAAACCTTGGTGTGATAGATGGCCCCGCCTCCCGCTGTCGTCTTGGCGATGCTCTGGTGTTTATCTTGCTATCCTTCGCTCCGAGCACTCGTTCATCATTCCGCCGTCCGGGGGAACGGGGCACATCCCTCGCTAACAGAACGTCTGATTAAATATTAATCACTTATAAAAACACTGCCAGGTGTGTGTGTGTGTGTGTGTGTGTGTGTGTGTGTGTGTGTGTGTGTGTGTGAGAGAGAGAGTAACTGTTCCAGACTACCCTACATCTGCCTCTTGAGACAACTACAGTTAAAGGAAGTAACACTTCATCTGCTCCCCTCTGTGTGTATCCTACTCTACATTTAATCAAAGTGAAGGAAGAGAACAGTCTGGGAATTTAATCTGAACGGCCACAAAGGTGGAGCAGCCGTTTGAACAAAGTCACAAAGTCCTTTCTAATCCGATTTGTTGGAATATTTAAGTGTGTGTGTCTCTTTGAAATATGTTGGTGAGTGTGTGTGTGTGTATTATAAGTTTTTTCACATTTGGCAATGCAGCGGTGCCATCTGGAGCCACGGTGCCCGGGGTCTGTGTGTGTGTGTGTGTGTGTGTGTGTGTGTGTGTGTGCGTTTCTGAGGCAGAGAGCAGCTGTTTAAAACACCAACAGATGGCCCCTCCTCCTCTGTCCTGAGGCCCTTCATATTTAACCCTTGACAGATATAGAGAGGAAGGAAGGGGGGGGGGGGGCACCAGAAAGTGGGAGAGATAAACGACAGAGATTTTCATTGCAAACTCCAGGAGATGAGAGTGTAACATTCTGGAAGGTCTGTCTTGCTTCTCTCTCTTCCTCCGTCTCTTGTGGTTCTGAGACAAACTGAAGAAGAAGAAGTCTCAGAAAGTTCAGGAATCAGCAGACACACCGTGAAACATCAGGGATGAGAGGCAGGGAAGTAATCATTAAAAGCAAGTTTAGTCAGCGTTTTGTCTGTGTGTGTGTGTGTGTGTGTGTGTGTGTGTGTGTGTACAAGTGTTTCCCTAAGGCATTATTTCTTGGTGGGGTGGAAAAGCCTCTGAAACCACATTTAGACCATGTGGCATTTAAAACGTTATCAAAAAACTCTACAAACAGCTTATTATGTTCCAGCGTATTAACCTGTGTATTTAGCCTATAGGGAAAGGTGGATTTTCATTGAGTGCTCTTGTCCATGACAATAGCTTAGTTAACATCAGGGGCGATTGAGAGGTGAGAGAAGGGTGACTTAAATGAATGAATTACATTTTATTTAATGCATGCTGCACATGCACATTAATTTACTGAATTTACTGAATTAGAGTAAAACTAGCAGGCCAACAGCGAGTGACCAGAACATCTATAGACCTGCACAGAGTCTTTTAGGAGGTATGGATACAACGGATTCAAGAAGGGGACAAGAAATCCTCTCCATGACACTCAGGCTTTCACTGAAACCACTGAGGAGCAGGTACTAAAGTATCCTGGAACACATTTTAGAAGGATACTAGGTATATAAATACCATAGAAAAACTATAAGACCCTATAGTAATATTATAAGAATACAATAGCAGTACAAAATACCATCAAGTGGGATTAGGTCACTATAAACTGTACCACAGACGTTCCTATAGGAATGTTATAGGAATATTATAATGGTTTTTCCTCCTGAATTACTACAAAAATGCTACAAATTTGATTCAAGTTCAACAACATTTTCCTTATATTATAGTGCATAAAGCCTTTTAGGAGGAATGGATACAACAATAAATCTGTGATAACTTCAGCCCAGAGAAACAGACTGGTATACCATGGAGAGGACCTGGGTCCTTATTGGGGTTACATTGTAATACATTTGGGCAATAAGTGTAGAGCTGTTTGTGGCAGACTGGGGTGAGGGGGGGAGAGGGGGGGGAGGCTTAGCCTGGATCCAGGAGAGAGTTGAGTCGTAGTGTGTTGCGTGTTGTAGTGTCATCATGGTGAAATAGTACTACTTCAAAGGTTCCTCTCTCATCTGCCTGCCTGCTCTTCATTACGGCTCTCAGTCTAGCACGCCCGCACACGATCTTGCTCTCCCTCTCTCTCTCTCTCTCTCTCTCCTTATGTGTTAGTATGTAGTATGTATGTCTATGAGTTAGGTAGCCTTAACCTAGGTAATGTAAAATTGAATTACTTCTGAGGATGTTCTAGCAGGGGCTGAAGCCCTCCCAAAAAAGGGTCTAAAATCACCCCTGGTTAACATCCATCCAGCTACACTATTACTGTTTCAGTTTTACTGGTTGTTGTCAAGCTAGTTTGCTAGCCTTGCTAGCTAGTTGTTTAGATAGTACCAGATAAAACATAATGTTTTAATGTTTTGTAATAATAATAATAATAATAATAGTAATAATAATACAAAAAATAAAAAATAATAATAATAATAATAGTAATAATAATGGGGATTTTGTTATCACAGATTAGTAAATTACTATAATCCTATCACACAATATTGTTGTGTTGTTTCATGCTTTACTTACAGTTTTTCTCAGTCGCTTTGGTCGCTTTCTCAGATCAGAATTGAAATTCTCAAAACTACTTGTTCAACCTCCACATCATCTAGTCACTTGTGCACATCATAAAATCAGCTTCTCATTCTTTTGAACAAATTGCAAATGATTTGACACATTCAGGCAAATGATTATGTCCAACTGTCTGCTGTTTCCTACATTATCAATAGTTTATGTCATGTTGATCAAAATGTATTATATTGGTTCTCTGTTGAATCGTCTCACCCCCCAGAACATCTAGGCACTAGTTCATTGAATAAGTCATTACATGCAAAATGGTTGAACCAGTTGTCATAATCTGTCAAGCATATCAAGCATGTCAACCATTTCTATTAGACTTTTTTTGTAAATGTGTTCTGAATTGATGAATCTTGACTTTCACTACAGTTTTTCTCAGTTGCTTTGGCTCAATTCTCCAATGACAGTTGAAGTCGTCAAAACAATCTGTGAAATTCTTCACAACATTTTGTTACCTGAGCACAACAGAAAGAGCATTTCTCTTTGTTACCATTTGCAAATGTTTTAG
This sequence comes from Hoplostethus atlanticus, assembly GCA_034670405.1. NCBI lineage: Eukaryota > Metazoa > Chordata > Actinopteri > Trachichthyiformes > Trachichthyidae > Hoplostethus > Hoplostethus atlanticus. The sequence goes on along the minus strand of JAXDDX010000041.1, from coordinate 2,454,180 downwards.
CACATTTAGGCAAATGACAAACAATTATGATTGACAATTTGACAATTATTGGTTGTAAATGTCTTTTGAAATTGATATATGCCAGACAGAAAAAGCATTTTCAATCATTTGCCATAGTTTCCATCAGTACAATGTTATAGTGACAACATGGCTAAGCATTTTGACTATCTTGTTTGTACTCAATGACACAAGGACTTGTCATTCTGATGGACTGACATGTTCATTGACGTAAAGATTTACTTTTGAGAGATGAACTAAGGATTTTGAGCAAGTTATGGGCTTTTGCAGGTAATCCATTATGTGGTGCTGTTTGTACCAATTGTTTCAAGAAATGCGCTTACTGTTTTGCAAATCTTAAGGATCGAGAAATGTACTAAAGCAACTGAGAAAAACTGTAATTCATGCACTTTATTTTGTAAAGTGCATGTGCTCTCATCCTTTTTGCACTGCATGGGAAAGATCATATGTAACAATGTCTGTTTATTGAAAGAAACTTTTACTCTAAGTTACTTAAGTAAAATGTCAGCAAAGTAACAGTACTTCTACTTGAGCAGCATATGTTACTACTCTGTTCACCCCTGATGTTACCATAGTAGGACTTGCTAACAGTGTGTTAGCAGAAACATTAGTTGAGTTGTAGTGCTGAGTGATCAAGGTTTTATTTTGTTGTTTGTTGTGTTGTGTCATTTGCCAAGATGCTCACAGTTGGCAAGCAGGTAACTTGACGCCTCCTTTCAGTGGCACCGGCGTTGTGTGTACCCAAGCGACGGTGGCGGTGCTGCGGTACACCACGACTCTCATCCAAGGTTGGCAAACAAGACAAAACAGAGAAAGAGCGAGCAGAAAAGGAGAGAGAGTGAGGAAGAGCAGCGGCGGCATCCTTCACCATCATCTTGATCAGCTCCGGGATAGAGAGAAGGACCATGAGAGATGATGGATGGAAGAGAATTGCTTGGCAGTAAACCGATGTCACGTGGCTCTACATTCATGCTAGAAAGTTAAAAAACCTGTGTGTGTGTGTGTGTGTGTGTGTGTGTGTGTGTGTGTGTGTGTGTGTGTGTGTGACCTTTTAAGCGTTATTTACTATACCATGAACAGATTCTGTTTATCCATCGTGCCCGCTGACATTTTCTGCGAGAGCTTATTCATCAGTGCACCTGAAAAGCAAAGAAAACACGTGAATGAATGTGTGTGTGAATGTGTGTGTGTGAACATGCACGTTTGTGTGCGTGCTCGCGTGCGCTGAATCTCTCGTTTACACCGACAACATGTCGGCTCACAGCTGTGGCGACAGACTGGCAGCCCGTGGCAAATGCAAGGAAGAGAGGGAAGAGGTCAGGAGAGGGAGCGAGTCACTCTGCAGTAAAGCAGGATGTTGGCGTGGGAGCTGAACACACAGCAACAGGGATCCTATAGTAGCAAGACACACACACACACACACACACACACACAGTTACTTCTTCTTCCGTATGATGAATTCCCACTGATGTTTAGATACTGTTCATCTTACATTCATGCCGATTGAGTTGAAAATTGAACTGTGAGAGAAGTAGAAACAGAGTCACTGGCTTCTCTCCTTTAAAAACTCCAGACAAGAGTTGTACCTTCACGACATTACTAGAAAGAGTTCAAAATACCAGCTACTGAAAGAGGAGATTTACCGGCCAGAATACACATTTTCTATACATTTTTCATAGAAATATGTTGTACTGGGTGTTCATTTTGATCTTGCTCACTCACTTTTACAATGGATCATGTTCGTAATCCATCAAGGCATCCAACTGTTATTGTCTCAAAATGTGCTGAATTGATTTTAATTGATTTTTGAAATGTTTTTTGTTTGAAATTGTTACTACTCATCTGTTGATGTCTATGATGAAACTGAAGCGTTGCACTGTACTGCTTAGGTTTCTGTCATGCCAATAAAGCAGGTTTGAAGTTGGAACTTCACAGAGAGAGCGAGACAGCAATGAAGAGGTATAGGATAGAATGAGAGAGAGAGAGAGAGAGAGAGGTGCAGGAGAGAGCAGGGAAAGGTGTGACACTTCCAATGTGTACTATGTGCTAATGATCACCTGCAACTGACAAGTGAGGAACACAGCACGTCTAAACACCACCGAGGGAGGCGACTGAAGGAGAATGAAAAGAGAAAACAGCGAAGAGGCTCTCATCCCCCTGTTGCATGCTGGGAGCATAGGTGACAGGATGTCCCAACAGAAGGGCATTAAAGGAATACAGGAGGTTGGTGCAACGGTCAACTTACCCGTTAAGTTTGGCTACCGTGTGTTCGGGTCCTTCGATTTCTCTGCCTGAGAATGGCGTTTTAGTAGGCCAACCGTTTGCCTGATGTAAATACACTGATACAGGAAACCAGAGCTTTTTCTGAGGTAGGAGGTGATATGAGGCATTTCAGGTGTAGTCACAGCTTCCAGGAAAATTAAAATGGTTGTAATCTGGTGGTGATGGAAGACTGAGTACAGCTAAAGATCACTGGGCAGAGGATGAGTATGTGGTTGCTCACCTGAAATAGTTCCAACTGGCCATAATAATAAACACACACACACACACTCACACACTTTGTATGTGTGTGTTCCTTTTATAGTTTGCTTTGAAATTGTTTTTTTCGGGATCTGTAATCTCACTTCCCTATCTGGAACGTTTGCAATCAGGATTTCTTTACAGAGAAATACATTTTCCACCCTGGCAACACAAAGCGTAAATTCAAACTGCAGCGATAACTGAGTAAGCCTGTGAGCTCGTGACTGATTGCCGCTCAGCCACTGTTGGATCACTGTGTGTCATCAGTGTGAGACGTTTCAGCTGCCTCATCTCCAGATCCACAGCCAGTCTGACCAGCAATCAATACCTTTTGTTGTACTCACTTTCCCGCAACCTGTCTCGTCTACTTCTTTCTACTTTCAGTTAGTGATTTCCTACATTTCCCAGAATGACTTTCGGCGACCCCCCCGAGAAAACACGCTTGGATTTGTTGTATTCTGCTGGGTTTCAACGCGTCGATGGAGAGAGCAACAGCATTCACATAGTAACAGCAAAAGAGAGCAAGAGCTTTTCCAAAATAATGATGACATGTCGACAAAACACAACATGTCTTGTGGCTGCATTGCATTCTGGTCTACCTTGCCTACTGTCGGTAGAGTAATTGGTCTCTCTCCTCTTCTCCGATGGATTGTTGAACATCGTTCTAGAAAGAAGCTTTGATTCTGAGGAACTGACACCAAAAGCTTTGATGTTTTAGTTGACGTTAAACATGAAATGCACCAAAATACGGAATACCTTATTTTAAGTTTCTGCTGTCAATCAATTTTAAGAGTACGTGTTACTTTTTCCCCATGTGGTCGTCATGTTGCTGGTAGGGGTTTCAGAACACGTGGCCGGTGAAGGACACTCATTACCTGTTGCAAGAATCGTGAATCAATACTCTTCCCTCCATACTTCTCCACTCTTAAGTCCCTGGAAACGGGCTTTGGCATTCATCCCGAAGATGCAACGATTACAAAACCAATTTGAAAACTATCTCTAATCATCAACCCGCCGAATGAGAATCTGTGTAGCGACTCTATGTACACTCACGCTCACTCTCCTTCCCAACAACAGGACTCCTGGAAACAGATGAGATAGCAATGTGACGAGAGGACAATGCCCGCTCAATCCAATTAGAAGTGAGCCAGAGGAGGAACACGCCGAGGATGTGAAACAATCAATTGTTATTAACGGGAGTATTTTCCTATCGTTACAAGTGTTGGCTGCTGATCTTGTCTGGCTCATCTTCAGCGTGTGCGCCGGGCCAGTATTTATCTACATTTGCTGTAATTGCCGCGGTGACATTAATAGTCCCGGGAGTGCTGCTCGCCGGCTGACCGATCCAAACCGTCGAGGAGGAACATCAACATAATATCTGCGCTGTGTCATCATTTGGTCGTCCTAAGGGAAGGGTATGTCAACGCTCTACTATATCGACTGTTACTGTAAAGAAACATTCAAGGAAAAACACTTTAGCAGTGATCGGTGATGTACCTTGCATTTCTGGGCCCGTTTTGTTGTTTGGTGGCGAAATCCATCACAGAAGAGGCAGAGATACCAATTTCCACCAAGTCGCCAAGATAGACCAGAATGCAATGCAGCGACAAGTCACGTTGCATTTTGAGTAAGCACTTTTTGTCTACTGGGGAAAAAATGATTGCTCTCTCCACCTACACATATAACCCACAGCTAAATGCAGCAAGTTCACGCTCGTTCTCTGGGGGGTTGTTGAAAGGCATTCTGGGAAATGTAGGAGATCAACTGAAGCAGAAGTAGACGAAAGTGGGTACACCAAAAAAAGTGAATTACAACACTTCACAAGTTATTATACATCACAAAATAACTCCTGGAATGCTTTGGACATCACAGATTGATGATATCTAACTGTGTCAGAGTATCTGAGGGTGGATATTTCCTTTAAGGGAGTGAAAACTGAAGGCTATCGGGACGGCTAGCCCTGTTAGCTTGTGCTATAAAATACTTCAATTGTTCTGAATTGTCTCCAGCAAACCATATCTTGTGTTGCTTCATCAACGGGTCTCTTGGGCGGAAGGGGGATCCAAGGAGAGGTGACAATCCATTTGACAATCCACTTGGCAGTGTTTACAGTTTTTCTCAGTCGCTTTAGTACATTTCTCGAATCATCCTTAAGATTTGCAAAACAGTAAGCGCATTTCTCGAAACAATTGGTACAAACAGCACCACACAATGGATTACCTGCAAAAGCCCGTAACTTGATCAAAATCCTTAGTTCATCTCTCAAAAGTAAATCTTTACGTCAATGAACATGTCAGTCCATCAGAATGACAAGTCCTTGTGTCATTGAGTACAAACAAGATAGTCAGAATGCTTAGCCATGTTGTCAATATAACAGTTACTCTGATGGAAACTATGGCAAAGGGTTTGATGACAATGATTGAAAATGCACAAGGCTGCACTTCTTCTGTGGAATATATCAATTTCAAAAGACATATACAACCAATAATTGTTCAAATTGTCATAATTGTTATTCAGTTGCCTAAATGTGCTAAAACATTTGCAAATGGTAACAAAGAGAAATGCTCTTTCTGTTGTGCTCAGGTAACAAAATGTCTTCAACTGTCATTGGAGAATTGAGCCAAATCAACTGAGAAAAACTGTAGTGAAAGTCAAGATTCATCAATTCAGAACACATTTACAAAATAAGTCTAATAGAAATGTATAGAAAATATGCTTGACAGATTATGACAACTGGTTCAACCATTTTGCATGTAATGACTTATGCAATGAACTAGTGCCTAGATGTTCTGGGGGGTGAGACTATTCAACAGAGAACCAATATAATACATTTTGATCAACATGACAGAAACTATTGATAATGTAGGAAACAGCAGACAGTTGGACATAACCATTTGCATGAATGTGCCATTTGCAATTTGTTCAAAAGAATGAGAAATTGCTTTTATGATGTGCACAAGTGACTAGATGATGTGGAGGTTGAACAAGTAGTTTTGAGAATTTCAATTCTGATCTGAGAAATGTACCAAAGCGACTGAGAAAAACTGTAAAAAAAAAAAGAGACATCGTCATAAACAATCGCCAAAATACATATTTCTGACACTACTTTTGAGTGAAAGTGCTCTGAACACTCACAGCCCAGCCTTTCAGGGTATGTGGCGGGCATAAACAAACAACAAAGCTAGAGATTAGAGCAATTTGGTTTGTTCCAGATGTCTGGAATTGATATTCAGCCCATATTTTATCCGTTTTCTTTATGTAATCTCTGTCTTGGCAAGTGATGAAGCAATGGCTGGTTAATTCCAGAAATGTACTATGGTCTATAATTGCGTCCTAGACAGATGTCCACACACACACACACACACAAAAGTTTAGTATATTTATGCCAAACGATCAGAGGTGCACTGAGTGACAGATCATTGTGTGTGTGTGTGTGTGTGTGTGTGTGTGTGTGTGTAGCTCTCAGCTCATTATTCATTCATGACCGTCAGACGTAATATTCCAACCTAATGTTCCAACTCTCTCGCTGTAATTTAGAAAGCACACACACACACACACACGCACACACACACACTAAACAGAATAAGACCAGGAGGCACACAAATCTGTTTTGGACATGATTTATGGTACACAAGCAGTGGCAAATACAATAAGTCAGTAAGAGACAAACAACACAAAACCACATTTCCATTAAAACAGCAGCCTCACACTCACATCTACTGAATTGACGTCTCTTTTCTATGTCCCTTATAACAGGTTTCTTTTGGTGAAATGTCCCTTTAATGGCTTTCATAACAATCCAATATACAAGGCCTGCCTTCCTCCGCCAGAGTAAAAACCTCGAGACTAAAATTGCATAAAATTGCTGCACACACCACTAATGAGTCTTTAATTCTCTGTATCAAATCCTGAAGTAGCAAGCATGAAAAATGAAAATGGGGCCGAAAAAAAAACCAGCGTACCCCCCCTTCCTCAACGGCATTATCGTCGGAAAAAAACCCACCATAATCCCGGTAACACTACGTACTCCTGGCGACAAAATATCTCATTGCCTCGTTTACAAAAAGCATCAGTTCATCAAATCTCTGCTTCTCGTTAATTATTATTTCTCAGATTAAGAAAGAACGGCTGTTTAGTTACGTAACAAAGATACGTCGTCAATACAAGCAAAAAGGCTTGACCTATTTTCGTGGATCTCGTTCGTAATTGCATTATCGCGGGCAGAGCGAATGCAATTTTTGCGCGTTCCTCTCTGCCTGTTTCTATTGGACTGCTAAAGTGCTATCGTGCTTAATTTCCACATCCGTTGCTAACGTGCTAATTCCAACCTAATAAACATGCTAATGCTTAGCTCGTAGCGCAACACGCACTCCACATTCCTTATCAACACTTCTAAAAATAAACAGAAACGAGGCTAAATTCACGTGTGAATTGCCCAAATACCTGTTATTGAAAAGCTACGCTAAATTTATCCGTCACTATTTCAAAACCACAGATGATTGTGCCCCTGAAAAACATTTCACTTTTGTAAACAGAGTGATTACTCTAATAGTAACCCACAGTGTGCTTTACTGTCGTGCCGGTGATTGTTCAGTGGACGTCTTATTTTGAAATCACACTCTCCGTGTTCGCTCTGTGCGGGCCGCGTTCTAACACTGTAAGCCTTTACACTTGAACCAAAGTGACATTAAGCATCCTACCATTACACGTAATCTTTACCAAAGACAAAACACATAAATCTACAGAAGCTTGTTGAATTGTGATTTGGATGGGATGCCTCTCTCAAGGCCTGGGCTGCAGCTGAGTGAGCCTTCATGGATGCATGGATGCGATCACTGTAAGATTGAAACAGACACCTATAGCGGCGGGTTGGTCCCCATGAAAGAACAATCACACATATAATTGACACGGCTAGTGAGAAGGACGCCACTTCCTGGACAACAGGAAGTAGATTACAAATGGAAAAAATGTACAGTATGTTCCCGTAAATCGTCCTAATAGCGAACACTGTGCTTAGCCCTAGTCTCTGTGTTTACCTTCTGCTGTGTATAGTGTGCTAGTACCAGACTATAAAGGGGTGAGACTGTGTTCTTCACAGACCCACAGTGGCTGGTCAGGGATTCAACAGTCCCAAAATGTCTTCATCTGAATTACATGAGACTCCCTGCTGAGCTCGCTTTGTGCTTATTCTTTTCTACTATTAGGGAGATTTGTAGCTTAATTGGAGGCTCGTGTCCCACATCCATCACTCTGTTTCTTTTCTGTAAACTTCCTTTTCCGCCCCCTGTGGGTTTTTTTTTCTATGTCCCTATTCCCTGTAGTGAGCCACCAGAGTTACTTTGAATTTGGGACTGCTAACAGTGGGAGGTTGGAAAGCGGCAGGGGCTGGCGATGGAGCTGGATTAGAGGGAGCCACCTGATTGGCTCCGTCTGAGGAGGCGTGGACACCACTGGGCATGGGCGGGGCTCTGGATGCGGAGATGTTGTTGTGTCCGTGGCGAACAGTGCGGAGAGTTTTGGTCCCCCGTGACAACGTCTTGATGGTGGAGCCTCGCTCGGGGATGGAGCAGGTCAGGAACGCCCTGTAACACCTGTAGAACTACGCACACACACACACACACACACACACTTAGTAGTATTAGTTGTAATACTCTGTAAAAGAGTAGTAGTAGCAGATCTAGTAGTAGTAGTAGAAGTACCATTAGTAGAAGTAGTAGTAATAATAGCAGTAGACCTAGTAGTAGACCTACCAGTAGTAATAGTAAGAATAAATCTAGTAGTGGCTGTAGTAGAATAGTAGTAGTAGTAGTAGTAGTAGTAGTAGTATTGCCAGTGAAGGCAGAAACTGTTCGCCTCAGGTTAATAGTTTTCACGCAGCATTTAGATCCGGTTTATCCATCAGTCTTTCCCTCTTCCTTCCTCCATGTTGGAAGGCAGGCAGGCAGTGCACTCCCCTGGATAAACGTAGTGTACTTAGTATACTCTCCAGTTCCACACGTATACTTATAGTCTACTACATTTCCCCAGGGCGCCGCAGGTCAAACACACGTATGACACTGTGTCGCGTCATCACATTGAGATGGGATTCATTCCCAGATGAGATAGCCACCATTCCAAAATGATTCATATAGAAAATGAGATCCATTTATGGTACTTCATGAAGGATAATAAGAAGTTGGTTGACAAAATGCTTTTGCAAACTGGACTCGCATCTAGTGTATTTACCGGAAAGCTCGTTGGATAAAAAAGTGAAACCCCAATGGAAAAACAACAACAACAACAGAAGGTGCTCGATGCAGGAACTGAAGTGGGAGATGAAGTACGAGGGGGGAAAAAAAGAGAGTGAGAGACCGAGAACGACGTGTTAAGAGGAGGAGGACGGGTGGCGAGAGGCAGGAAACGTGAAGGGGAGGGAGGTGAAGGACCGAAAGACAGAGGGATGGAGGCGACAAGTAGGCGACATCAGGGATTATCTCTGAGCTCAGGCACAGATTGGGATCTCGAGATTTGTGACCCACTCCTCACCTGCCTCTGTGTGTGTGTGTGTGGACATACATGCGATGGGGCTGCTATGTAAGCCTGTATATTGTATGTCACGTGGAAATAGCTGGCATGACCGTCATACAAGATGTTTACGGAGGGAAAAACAACCTTGGCAGACAAGCAAACGACAATGGCGCCTTGCCCGCGCCGACGACTGTAGACGGGGGGACGTTATCGTCCACGGCTTGAATCTGCGCAGCACTTTAAGTCTTCAACTCGCCTCAACACACTGCTGCCATAGTTATGGGCTGGGAGGAACTGAAGACTGAAAGCGCCACACAGGCCACCAGACCTCAGGAACCTGACACGCAGACAGACAGACACGCAGACAGACAGACAGACACGCAGACAGACAGACAGACAGACAGACAGACAGACACGCAGACAGACAGACAGACACGCAGACAGACAGACACGCAGACAGACAGACAGACAGACAGCGCACTAGAACATCAAAGAATGTTACACAACCTGAAAAGTGACAGAGGCAGACAGAGGGAGAGGAGAGATAAAAAGAGATAGATTGTGTGTGTGTGTGTGTGTGTGTGTGTGTGTGTGTGTGTGTGTGTGTGTGTGTGTGTGTGTGTGTGTGTGTGTGTGTGTGTGTGTGCTGATGATGAGTGAAGCGGAGAAAGGTCACCGCCACAGTGTGTCTTTCTGCGATAATAGCACATGCTAATCAAAATCAAAGCTTCGTTTCCTTTTGGAGATTAAAGAACTTTCATCCTACTCCTCCCATCACCTTTCCTCCCTCCTTCCTTCCTTTCTTCCTTCCATGCTTTCTTCCTGCCACCTTTCCTTTCACATTTCCTCCTCCCTTCTTCACCTTTCTTTCTGCTATCCTCCGTTCCTTCTTGGAGTTTTCCCTCCTTCGTTCTGTCCAACATCCTTCCTCCCTTCCTTTACTTTCTCCATGCCCTTCCCTTTGCTTCCTGCCATCTTTCCTTCATGATTCCCTCTTCCTTTCTTCTTTACTTCCTGGCAACATTCTTCTTCCCTTCCTTTTCTTTCTTTGTTTGTTCCTCTGTCCTTCCCTCCTTTATCTAATCCCTCCTTTCTTCTTGCCACCTTTCCTTCCTTCCTTATTTCCTCCTCCCTTCTTTACCTGCTTTCTTCCTCCCTTTCTTCTGTCCTTCCTCCCTTACCTTCTTCCAACATCAATCCTCCTTTCATTTCTTCCGCCTTTCCTTCCCTCCTTTTCCTCTCCCTTCCTTCCCTCCTATTCCTCTTCCTTCCTTCCTTATTTCCTCCTCCCTTCTTCACCTTCTTTTCTTTATTCTATCTTCCTTCTTGAGTCAGAAAGCCACTTAGGAGAAAAAACTGTCGAACAAATCTTGCCTTGATGGACTGATGCTCTCATCCAGACAGCAGCAGCAGAACGAACCATGGGATTACCAGCCGACCAATTACGGCAAGGTAACGAACGTAATGAGCACATATGATAAATATTACACGAAGCACCTTGAAGTTTTCACCGTCAATCAGGAAGCCTGGAATCCGCCGGGCTGCCAAATTAATTCCTCTCTCATGTCTTTCCTCCTCTCCGACATTACTCTTTCCCCCGGTGCTGTGTCCTTGAATATCAACCATGTGTATCACACATCGAGGGGAGTGGGGGGGGGGCTATGTGTTGATGTGGTTATGGCTTTGACACCACGATAATGATATTTCACCTCATGGTGTTCGCGCGTACGTACAAAAGGTGTTGATAATGAACGATCAGACTGACAGAGGAGGTCAGCTGCAGTCTATTTGCACCCTCCGTTAATCTCTCCTGGGTGTGAATCTCGTGTAACTCCGGTTAATGGCTAATGGTTCACGGCGTGTCTGTTTGCTTTCGGGAAAGATAATTGGAAACGGTTCACGGCGTGTCATTTCAAAGCAGCCGTCTCTTTGGCCTACTTCATCTTTTTTAAGTTTAGTTTAGTTGCACTGTGGTAAAACATAAAGTAAAGTGACGAAAAACGCATATGGAGAAAAAAAAAACCCCAAAGGTGTTATAACAACACCTCAAAACTCAATCAATAAAGTATCTATCTATCTATCTATCTATCTATCTATACACCTCACCTGAGAGTTCATGAATACATAGATGACCGGGTTGATGACGGTGGAGGTCTTGGCCAGCAGCGAGGGTATGATGCTGGCCTCCGGGGTCAAAAGGTCACGGGGGCCAAAGGTCGCGAGCAGGGCTGCCACTCCGTAGGGCAGCCAGCAGAACAGGTAACACGCCACCATGGTGACGACCATCACCAGCACCCGCTGCTCTCGGCGACGGGACACCACCGAGCTCACGCTGCTGATCTGCGCGAGAGAGAGAGAGAGAGAGAGAGAGAGAGAGAGAGAGAGAGAGAGAGAGAGGTGACAGACAGATAAGTCCAGACAGGCCTGGACTTGAGTGAAGTGCCATCAGTCGCACCAATTTGGAGTGTTTTCCCCAATAGTTTGAAGAAGCAGCGAGATGTGTCGCTAGTTGCTGCTGAGAGTGACAGTCACCAGGTGGGGTCTGAAAGAAATCACTAACACCATCTGTACACATCTTTACCTGAAACCCTGCAATATGTCTAGCGCTGCTATCAGCTTCTTAATGTGAAACAAGTACTGTGCAACCATGTTGGTCTCAATGTTGAGTCCTGCCATTTACGTGCATTTATGTTACGAAGGGCCCATGAAACGAGACAACACTAGGTCAACACCGCGTCAGGGCGCACGGAGGGTGGCGAGACACTTTTTTTTTAAAGTGACACCCGGTGCATCCACATGTATAAGGCATCAATCGTTAAGCTGCTGGCTTTTGAGTGATGATTTGCAGAGCCAAAATCACACAGCTGACGTCCCTCCCGGGTTACTCAAGGCAAACTGCACCCTCTCAATCCTGGCGACAGGTGCTGCGTCAGCTGGGCGGGGGCTCCCACTGCCTGGTGCAGTTCTTAATGGCAATAAGGAGACGCACCAGAGAATATATAGACCAGACACTGACGCACAAAACTGCACCATCAAGGACAGATCCCATCATCTTGCTAGCTGTAGGACTGAGATCGCTCTACCTACCTGAGGGAGAAAAGGATAGAAGCTGTTGCTACCTGCTATGACCAAGCCTGGTTTGGTCCTGGGTTGGGGGGGTCAGAGGACAAGGTTAAGTGCAGTTGCCAAGATGGTGAGATTGTCAGAAAGGTAAATCTTCACGATGATTATCTAGGTGACTGCATGTGAGCCCTTCAGCTGAGTTCTTCACAGTGGTGACCCCTCACAAACAGACCACCCTGTGACGTCTCTTCAGAGCTTTGTTCGATGTCGGAGATTTTCGAACTGCAGTGATGTCTGACCTAGTTCAAGGCAAACATCACACACTTTTTTAATCAGGGTGTTCTTGTTGAGAAGTAGGCCGAGGGAAGACTAGCTAGCTACCTGCTGAGATGCATGGACAAAATATGAATACTATAAACTATATATAAGAAGCACACTGTGGAATAGGCCATGAAGCAGAAACTGACAAAGAAATGTTACCCACTGTGGTGTAGAAATGCAGGTAACACAAAAGGTTTTATTTCAAAATGTTCTGCATGTATTTCATTTATTGAAAACAAAAAATCATAAATTGACATTCATCATTTAATATCTCTGCCTCTAAAATCATATTCATCATATTTTCAACATATTCATATTCTCATTCATTTGGTCAGGCACTACAGGAAACAGGGCTGCTGCTGCTGCAGTAATAAAACTGGTGATGCAGATGTAATCACTCTTATAAATGAGAACCATTAACCCCAAATCCCTCATATGAACAAACAAAACAAATCACTGCATACTCATAAACACGAGAAGATTTGTTCTAGTTCTAACAATTATGACCATATAAAAACATGAATTCATAAACAAAGAATGACAATGACTAAACGCCACCTCACCTTCTCTCTCCATCCTTTCTCTCTCTGTCTCTGACTCACCTCTGTTCTTTACTCTATTGTCAGTCGACTACAGACATCTGTCTTTTGATCCTTTTTGTTCTTTTGCTCCACCACTCAACGCTCCTCTCCTCTCCCCCTCGTTATGTCAGGGTCTCAGGTTTGGGAGTATGTGTGTGTGTGTGTGTGTGTGTGTGTGTGTGTGTGTGTGTGTGTGTGTGTGTGTGTGTGTGTGTGTGTGTGTGTGTGAGAGAGAGAGATTATTTCCCCCCAGGTAAATTTACACCTTGGCTGCTGAGAGAAAACAATGCGCACACACACACACACACACCAGGAGGGTGAGATAGCATTAAAGAAAGCCAGAAAGAGAGGCAGGCGTCTTGGCATCTACCCAGGAGTATTGTGAGAAACAAAAATGATTGGTGTGTGCAATCAACCCGAGCTTTCCAACCTGATAATCTAGACAAATACAGCCATAACTCTTCCATCCCCTCATCCTCTTTGACCCCTCCCATCTCTCTCACTCACTCTCATTCAGTGTCCTTGCCTCGTCCCTACACCTACAAGGACCCATCAACATACCTGCCACCGTCTCAGATCTGACAGAGGGAAAGAGAGAGACTCCTCACTACATCTGGCTCTGCTCTCCTCAGTTCAGTTTAATTAAATCCAAGAGCTTCGCTGGCAAGGAAAACAGTCTGAAGGATCACTCTCTCCCACTAGCTTACCGCCTTGACAACTTACAGCAGATGTGAATGCACCTGCCACTCTTCAAGCAGCACGAGGTAAGATTTTTATGTTAACGTGCAGACATCTTAGCGGTCTAAATCACACATCGGAGCCGAAACAGAGAAGAGCATCCCATCCCCACGATTTCAGACCCTGTAGATTTGCTCTATTTTCCCAAATTGATTTCAGGTGTCGGTATGGTCACTGGAGGGGCATCATCTCAGCGTACAGAGTTTTTCATTACCACCCCTACATGCCTCTTAGAAGAAGACCTTTATGTCTGAGGACTATACTGAATGGTACATCTTTTTTGGGTAATGAAGTGCAACCAAAAATGCAACCAGTTATATCCTGCTGCCACTTACAATCTAAATATCTACTGTACCTCTTTCCTTAGCTCAGGATGGTTCCACCTCAATGAGAGCTGGGCTGTAAGTGTTCGTCAGTGCTGGTGGAGTCTGACGGGTGCATCCGTGATGTACGCACAGGATTATCCCCAGGAAGGCGCTAGATGGCGTTGAGATTGGACGTGCAAACGTGTATATTTATATTTTACTCTTGGGCCCCAGGAGTATTGTCAAGGCACTATGGCTCTAGGTCTCGTTACTGTTGGTTGCTTGAAGCAAATTGAAGCTAAACTATGCTTCCAATGCAACTGTGAAGCAAATTTCATGCCAACTTTTGAAATGTTGCAAAAAATAAAAATGAAAATGAAATCCATCAGCTGGGTTGAAGTGAGTAAATAGGATCCCCGAATGTTAGAAAATGTCAGCTGACGTCGGGCATACTTCATGCTTCCATCCAAAGATGAAAACAAAGAAATGCAGTTGTAATGCACCAACTAATGGCCTTACAGCCACAATGGGCGCCTTGTACATGGGAGAGACAACCAGCGTGACATTTCTGGGTGGTTGCGGTGGACAGATATCTAAGAATGTCCAGAGTAAATTTAGATCTGTTGTGCAATGGTATTAAACCATTTGTCAGGCCAACCATGCTAAGCCTGCATTATAATTCATTTGACACGTGCATTACCATCGCACTTCCTTCCAGTGAGTGTGAAAACCTTTATGAGATATTCAGTATATTTTTGCAAATTTTGCCGTTTCTAATCAGCTTTTCTAAATCGATACATCATAATTTGCACGGAAATATTTGGATGGAAACCAAGCTAAACAGGCAAACAGTGATAAATCAAATTATTGTGCAGACACCACAAGTCAGCACATAATGCACTCAGAAATGAACTTGGATGCTAGTCACGGCCGCAAACACAAACACGCACAAAGTTAAAGGCAAACCCATTTCACACACACACACACACAATGCATGAAGGCACCACACATCGTCAGAATAAAAGGCACACACACACACACACACACACACACACACACACACACACACACACACACACACACACACACACACACACACACACACACACACACACACACACACACACACACACACACACACACACACACACACACACACACACACACACACACACACACACACACACACACACACACACACACACACACACACAATTAGCTGACAGAGGGTGTGAAGGTCCAAAGCCCTGAGGTTTGATGAAGCGCCTCACCAGACTCTGTAATGAAGACAATCCTCTGTAATCCTGTCATTAACACCCCCCTGCAGACTAACTGTACTCTATTGCTATTAACTCCTTAACTACTGCTTTCAGCGTTCTAACTTTAGTCTTCAAAATTTTCTAAACTCCGTCCCTTTGGTACCCTTAAGTAGCTTTTCTTATCTACTATTCTTACCTGGTAGTCTCATCTTTGTATCACTGTCTCTCTAATCCTCAGGTCAATTGACCAATCAAATCGCCTGAGAGGAGGAGACACTGAGGCTGTGATCACATAGGAGTTAACATTAACGATCAAATTGCTCCACTGTGAGGCGAAAGTAGACCTTGAAATGGGCACCATCTTGGAGGAGCTGCTAGCAGGATGTCATGTACTCTCATTCTGTTTCAGAATGGGCTCCTCATCCTCTTCTTCACGAGCAAGCAGAGCAATATAGCTAACTTTCCCTCTTCCATTTCTATTTTCAACGTTATCCCCCTTTTTACTTTAGGCTAGCTGGATAGATTGCAAGTTGTTGTCAAACTTTGTGTCGCATAGCAACAACAACAATGATGTGACGCTCCTTGCTCTCTCTGTTACTAGCGTAATTCGCAGTTGCGTTTGAGCAGGAGAAAAACTTCTCCTTTGTGATCACAGCATAAATTGGAATTATGTTAAATGCGGAGGAGGCCAGATGATCAACACAAATAGAGCTGAATTAGCGAACAGTTAGCATAACGGACAAACGGCTTACAGCGTTTGTAGCATCCTGCCACTACACCAGTGCAGCATAGCGACAAACATTACATTACAGTCATTTAGCAGTCACGCTTTTATCCAAAGCGACTTACAAAAGGTGATAGCCAACGCTATGTGGGGCTCGAACCCACGACCCTGAGACTCATGCTCTACCGACTGAGCTAACCAGGCCCTCAGAATCAATCAATCTGGTCTAGTCTCTCCGGTTGGTGCGTCTGCTGCCAGTCTAGTTCCCACTCACTGGAAAAGACAAACACACAGTTTAATCAGTTCCAGGCTGCAGTTATCCAATTAGCCTTAATTGGCTGCAGCTGGTGTCAGATGATCCAGATGGAACTGGATATAACAGACAGCAATAGACTAGCTAACAAATATTAGATCATGTAAATTGCGCTTACCTGTCTAGGGGGAAAACGGCCAACTCGGCATCAGTTTGAATTCCTTTGGTGTGACTCAGGTTCCTTCTTCTTTCAACGCCAGTACCAATGTTAATTCTAGTTTTTGACCCTGCTCTATCAAAGGCAATTTGGGACGCATACTAGGTTTTTTGTCTGCTCCTCCGCCATATTTTTGCAATACACACCCATCCTTGGGGGAATTGGGTTGAGCCTGAACATTTATAAGGGATGGGCGGGGCTTCAGCTATAGGGGAGGAGCTTTTCACAACCACACTGAGCTGAATACGGGGGACAACAACAAACCAAGTGGAGAATTAATCTTTCCACCAAATCTTTTGACCTAATGAGAAGATTGGGCTAGATTAAAGAAAATCTTACATAGGTGACCTTTAAGTACTATACTCAACTTTCCCATTTGAAATCTTTGAAATGTATTAACTCACTTCCTCAATGTGGCCGGCCGGGTGGGGGGGTTGATTGAAGCGTTGGCTGGATGAGGGGGAGAATCAGGCTGGTAGGCTGGTTCTTCCTGCATCCGATAGCGGCTACAGCTAATTAAGGCTAATTGGACAACTTGCAGCCTGGAACTGATTATTTGTCTTTTCCAGTGAACTAGACTGGCAACAGGCGCGCCAACCGTAGAGACTATGCTGAAAAGCTGGAGACCAGATAGATAGAAGATTTATGCTGCTTTACATGGTCGCCTGAAGTGTTGGTGCGAAGGTAAACTCTTTCCTGTAGCCTCAGCCTCAGTCTGTCACGACCCCGAGGTAGCAAGTCTGTGTTACACTCTTTCTATAGACTAGCATCTGATTCTGATAGCACACCATAAGTGAATCTGAGGCCAGTGCAGCCAGGCAGTTCGAATTGCTCTGACATTTCCAAAACATGACATAGCAGGCAGATAAATCACTTTGCGAATGAAAGTGTTTCGTTCCTGAGTCATACCTGTCTGATGGCATACAGCAGCTTGCCGTAGGAGTAGAGGATGACGCTGAACGGCAGCACCAGGCAGGAGATGAAAAGGCAGATGATGTAGGAGATGTTGTTGGGCGTCTTTGTCCTCCAGTCAACTGAGCAGGTGGTCCCGGGACCCTCGGGTCCATATCTGCTCCAGCCCAGCAACGGGGGTAGAGTCCAGGCCACAGAGTAGAGCCAGGAGAAGCACACGCCGCCCAGCACCGGGCCGTAGTTTCTACCCTCAGCCATAGTGGGTTCCAGTATGGTGCAGTAGCGCTCGTAGGACAGCACAGCCAGGGAAATCAGAGAGACGATGCCTGAGGTGGAGGAGAGACACAAGTGGGTGCACACTCATACACAAAGGCAAACACAAGTGGTCAGGCATATTAGCAGGTTATGACATATTTGCTGAAACAAATGTGTGCAGAAACACTGAGGCAGACAACAGTGCAGCGGTTTGCAATCTACAGTCATGCTTGAAAGCATCTAAACACATCCCAAATAAAGAACATGCATAAATAAATATATAATATATACTTCCATTGTTTATTTAATAAAACGGGTTTATCCAACAAAAATATAAAGATATCCCTGTGTGTAAAAATATGTGAACTCCTTCAATCAATAACTTGTGGTTCCTCCTTTATCAGTGATGACTTGGAGTAAACGTCTCCTAGAGCCACTGATCAGTCTCTTCATTTTCCTGGAGGGATTTTCTCTCACTCCTCCTTAGAGAACTGAACCAACTCGGTGAGGTTTGAGGTCTCACGTGAACAGCTTCAGGTCCTGACAGCATCTCAGTTAGATTTAGGTCAGGACGTTTGACTTGACCAATCCACACAAAACTTTTTCCTGAGCCTTTCAAGATTTGCTTGAATTGCTTGGGCTCATCGTCTTGTTGAACAGCCACTTTCAGCCCGGACTGATGGCCTGGCGTTTAGACGTGTTCGATTTTCTCCATTTTGTATATTATTTGTCTCACAGTGGACTGATGCACACTCACTCCTCTCTTCCTGAGGTCCTCTGAGGTCACCTTAGGTCACAGCATATTGGTTTTCTTTCACCTGCATGGTAACGCCAAACTGACCAGGTGTCAAGTGATACGCAAACTCCTCCCCAAATATCTGACCTTTGATTGGTTAACTGAATCACTAATTGACCAATGTTTTCCCATTTGAGTGAATGGCTGCTGAAGTGATTAACACTTGAATCAGGGCTAGTGTGACAATATGGGCTGAAGTGCTGCACCAGAGGCACTTCACCTCCATGAGACTGCCAGGGATGAAGACTTTGATTACAGACAATCACAGAACCCCCAATGCAACGGATGACACAACAGTTAGCATGTTATCACCTCTGGGTGTTTGTTTGTGTGTCCCCATGTTGGACAACATTTCAATTACAAGGCTGTGTGTGTGTGTTTGGTGGTGCACACTGGTTAGATGAAGAGCAGAATGTACCGTGTGATCACGTTTGGTCTTTGGGACGGATCGTGGGATGTCCAGAGAGCGGGCTAAAGCAATGACAACTCCTAAAAACCTGTCATATACTCGTAAACCAGCCACCATGTTTGCCAATATATTCCCTTTAATGACTGCTCAGTCTCCTGGTGCGGATTCTGGAGCATATCCATCCTGAACTTTGGCTTTGATTCATGCACAGCTCGCTTGTATTCTCTACAGTGCATCTTAATGGACTTTTCACCTGGGGCCTGATTCTTCGCCGAATGGTGTAGAATAGATTTGTGGTCAAACGAATGACCCGATGTCCAAACCCCCCGAGTCAGCAGAGGAGGCTCTTCATCTTTTTCAGTCTCCTGCGTCCTCCCTCTTCATCTGCCTCTCTCTCTCTCTCTCTCTCTCTCTTTCTCTGTCTGTCTTTGTCAACCTCTCTGTATTTCTCTCTCGCTCTTTCCTCGCTTTCAATTCAGCCCATTTTCTCCCCGTGTTACCCAGTTGCTGCCCACTCAGCAAGACTTCCAGCACACTCCGTTCCTTCCTCCTCCTCTTTATCTTCGCTGTTTATCCCCGATGCCAGTATGTGCACACACACACACACACACACACACAAACCATAACTAATGACTGTCCTAGATTTTTGTATTCATATTGCTCTTTTCACAAATCCTGCACCTGTTGCCCTCCACTGCCTAATGGTGAAGATGACAGAAATAGGTGTGTGTGTGTGTGTGTGTGTGTGTGTGTGTGTGTGGTAACATAGATAGATAGAGACCGAGAGAGACAGGATCAGGGCGAGAGAGAGAGAGGGAGAAAACACCAAACACTTCATAGAGAACACCATCATATTCCAGGGGGAGCGCCCCGGTGACGATTGATTACGGTCCAACAACCGGCTCCGCAACAATCCCAGCCCCACGGTACAGTAGCTGGGTAATTGGAGCGCGGTGGACAAAGACTCATTAGCGAATTAGCAAACAAACCGAATTGGGTTCGGATCTTGGCTCTCGGCCCAAGCATAGCGAGCAAGAAAGCATGCAGGCAAAGCGAGAGGTTTCAGTTCCGCCCACTTCACTTAAATCCCGTCAGGCTGATTGGACCCGCTTTGTTTTTTCCTGGCTGGGAGTCAACGACAGTGTCTCACTTCCTGTCCAATGGCTATTTTTTTTCTGTGAGAGGCTTGTTTGATTGAGACAGCAGACAAGCGTTTCCACAGGCCTGAATGGGATGCGTGCTATCTTGATGGTTAACATGCCTGTTGTCAATCTGGACACATCATACTAATCGATTCTGACCAACGTTTTATCAATGGCTTCCCTATAAAGCTACTTTATCAATACCAATGTGATCAATACAGCATCAATATGTTGAAAAAGGGGTTGATTTATAGGGAAGCTCTATAGGGAAGTAGCTCTATAGGGAAGCAATTGATGAGATTTTGGTCCAGAATCCATCGGTATGATGGGAAAATAGAGTCCAGGTCCTTAAATGTTTTAAGTCCGAGGATTTTGCAGCAAACCTGGAGTCCAAAAAGAAACAACAAACTCAGCAGCAGCAACACACCCGAGAGAAGCGAGAGCAGCTAAATCAAAAGAGATAGATGGCGGCTTGGGGGTGAGGAGACAGGAGAGAGGGAGAGGTCTATACTTAAGACCATTAGCACATTGATTATTCACTCAGATTAATTCTAAATCACTGAGTCGTTGAGGTGCAGAAAAAAAAAACCTGTTGAAACTCAACAGCATTAAAACGCTGACAATAGCAAAGTGGCAAACAAATGCCCCCCCCTCCAACCACCTCTCTGTCTCTCTGTCTCTTTGTCTCTGGTTTTATTTGCTTGGCAATGCAAAGGCAATTTCACAGGTTTGATCTCTGCAGCAACCCGATGAGCCATGACCGCAGGAACCCTGAACAGCATCAAATTTAAAACGTAAACTAAATACTTTTCCCCATGCTTCATGATTGGTATCAACCAGTCATCCATTTTTCTTCTGCATGCATTATCTAACTCTGTTGCCTCAAAATGTATCAATACCTCTATAGGACAAGATGTGAAGATTTCAAGCTCTGTTATAATACAATACAGTACCATATTGTAAATATTGTGTTGGTTTATTGTAAATAGTGTGAACCTGTTATTTTGCCCTTTGCACATTTCTGCTGAGCATTGCCACTTTACATTTCACTGCACACCTCCTGTGTGTATGTGACAAATACATTTCTTGAATCTTGAATCTTGAATCTACTATTCATTGCCCTGAAGGAAATTCAGTTTGCAAGGCCAGCACAGAGGACATGACACCACACAGGGCAGTGAGATGCACATAGCAACTTAATAGGATGTTATAGCAGTTTCAATGAATAGGATTACTGGACAGGTTAAAAGGATTTAAAGGTGAAGGTGTGAACGAGTTGAGTGTTGCCCACTGTGGTGTATGATGTTGCACGTGATGCACACTTTCTGCATTGCCCTTGCAAACTGTTCTGCACGCGCAAGATGAGCTAGATATTCATTACCACACATATTGGTTACAATCATCAAATGAAATTAAACCGAACAATTAAATAAACATCGGTGCCTATACTGAGAAATAAGTGTCAGAGTCTCAAAAAAAAAGGCAGATCACGTATCAAGAAAATGACACCTGATCCTTTAACTTGATTTGCACTGGTTTTATTCACTTATTTTAAGAAAAAGAAGATTTAATAAGAGTAAATACTGGATTAAAAGACTTGTTGTGGTGTTTTGGGGATTGTAACTTTTTTACAATCCAATCACTAATGAGCCATCATTAAATAAAAATCTCCTTACCCAAGCATGCGTTAATGAAACCGTACCAAACGCACCCAGCGCGTCCGATCAGCCACCGCCCTTGGGTGCTGGCTGCGAAGCTGAATGGGGTGCCCAGCAGGCAGACCAGCAGGTCGCTCACCGAGATGCTCACCAGCAGGAGGTTCATAGGGGAGCGCAGCGCCCGGTACCGGCAGAACACTGCGAGCACGAGTAAGTTATTGATAAACCCGAGGGTGCCGATGAAGCCGAGGCACACCGCCACCACCAGGTGGCCCGTCGGGCTGAGAGAGGAAGACGGGAGAGAACCGGAGACCTCCCCATCCAACTCCGTCGCCGCCGTCGTGCCATCTCCTCCGCCGGGACAGTGCGCACAGCTCAGGCTCAGATTGGACACAATCATACCGGGCCGAGCCGTGACGTTTGGACCAGCCCGAAGTTTGGACCACGGAGGGGAACCATCCGGTTTCGGTGCCCTTCACTCAGTCAACCCATCTGGAGAAGCGGAGGCGCACCGGGGAGGGTTGCATGGGCATCTCTGGATTCCTCCGCTGACTCCGCGCTCATATATCTGTCAATGAGAGTGGAGGTAGTTGTAGAGAGACTTGAGGCTATCCAGTCCCTGGGGAAAGAGCTAGTAAGACAAGTTAGATAGTTAAGTTAGGTTTCTAGAGAACAGGTGCCGGTGTCATGTTAGATCCGCCCCTCCGCCGTGCGCTCTGAGGTCCAGTGCGCTCGTTTGTGTGGACACCGCTTCAGCACTAACGCGCCGGAGCTTTTATCACCCGCACCGCCACTTTACGTGCTGCCGCGCAGGGAGACAAGGTGTGTGTGTGTGTGTGTGTGTGTGTGTGAGAGAGAGAGAGAGAGAGAGAGAGAGAGAGAGAGAGAGAGAGAGCAGGTGACAGAAAAAAATGATAGATTGATAAAATAGATAGACAGACCTGGGGCTGCACACATACACACGCACACTTAAGCGCGCGCGCACTCACGCACACACACACATACATTATTTGACTCTCTTTGCACTTTCAAATGTATTGAACTTTGTCCACTGATGCGCATTATCACTGTTTGAATGTTAAATTAATTATTAATCAAACTATATTTCCTTAATCTGGAAGCTTATTGGAAATTTGCTTCATTAAAAATGTATCAGTGTTTATTGTATCAGTGTTTATTATCTTTTATATTATTATTATATTATTATTATATTATCTTTTTGGCTCAAGAATGAGCAATATTGTTGTCATTACCAAGAAATCGAAACTGTCATAATAATAACCGAAGTAATAACTGTGAGTAACTAAGTAAATCCATACATGTAATCCATACTTGTTCCCATAATTGTTTATATTCGGTTCTATTTTTATTGCTTTTATTGTTATTTTTCTTGTTCTATTCTCTATTTTGTGTTTTTTATGTTTGTATTCTATTTGAATTTTTTTCCCCTGCTGCATCATCATCATATTTTGCTGCTGCAATGACCCAAATCCCTTGATTGATCCTAACAAGTATCAATAAAGAACAAAACAAACCATTTTGGATAAAACGACATCCAGCAAATTGCATTTATGGGTATTCTTGTGGGGGAAGGATGGCATAGTGGTTACAGAGACTATGGATTGGGTTGTCTGTCTGTCATTACACTGATTGGCCTGATGATGGCGCTATAATTAAAGGTCAAAATTTCAAACTTTGGAAGGGCATACCTGCTACACAACCACTCCATACCTGCTACACCACCACTCCATACCTGCTACACCACCACTCCATACCTGCTACACCACCAGTCTGAATTTGACGAAACAGGGAGGGATGATGCATCTTGTTACTGATTGGCTCAAGGGGTTCCTGCATCATTCTTGGGGAATGATGTATTTATTTGTTGTGACTCATGCTCTAAATGCCTTAAATGTAGATGTGTAACCTCCTGCTTCAAGTCGCAATGAAGTGTCATTTTGAGAGCATCATGTTTCCTTAATTAGATGCATTTCCCGTTCAAACAGGAAGTTGGAGTGGGACATGATGGTTTAGGGAATCTAATGGATTCTGTGATGAAAATGATGAAAATCCACCATAATACTTTAATACTGTTCAAAAACAGCTATTGCATTTCTGGGTCCATTTTGTTGTTTGGTGGTTTATTTTTATTATTCCCACTGATAACTGTGATAACAATGCAAGTGCAGGCCCGTTCTCTGGGGGTTGTCGAAAGTCATTCTGGGACATATAGGAAATCACTAAGTGAAGTAGAAGTAGACAAGGCAGGTTGAGGGAAAGTGGGTACACTAAACACAAAATAACTCCTGGAATGCATTCAGCATTATGCAACAGGCCTGGACACAGAAATCTTTAAAAAGAAGAATTGTTTAGTGAGGGGAGCCAATCAGGACCAAGTCAGAGCAACCCGTTGTGATGCGTTGACTAGAGTTGGTCTGAAACTGCCTGGAAAAAAAGAGTGGATTTTTGGAAAAGCAATAACATTAAATTTAGCCACTCAAACAAAATCAAACATCTTCATTAAACATCTTTGATTAGATAGAAATAGAGGAAAAGTTGAATTCTTATATGTGACATTTCAATGTTGATTCTATGCTCAGGTTACAGTGATAATAAAGGAGGTATATTACATTTTATTGAGATTTGACACAAACACACGTGTACAAATGCAGAAACAGATGTGCACGCGCACACACACACACACACACACACAAACACACACTTCTGCTTCCTGTCTGCTGCTGACTGTGATCATCAGCATGAATTAGCGCTAATTTACTCTGATTACAGAAACACTGAGGGAGGCAGAGAGACAAGAGACAGAAGGAGGGAGAGAGAGAAATATATTTATTTAGTTGGATACTTATTTAGCTAATTAGTCAGTTGCGCCATGAAAGCCTATTGACTCGAGTTGAGAGAGATAGAGCGGAGAGAGGGAGGTGAACAACTGACGCAGGAGGAGAAAGAGAAAATGATTTGATTGAAAATGTCCAGTTGGAGATAGATAATGAACAGGTGGACATGGTGACATAAGATGCCGCCCTTGGCAGGATTGGGCTATTCATCGCAGGGTTAATACGTGTCTTTGTGTCTTTGTGAGCCTGCGCACATTGATAGAATTGAAAAGTAAAGGCTGTAATAAAAGAAATGATGTGGCCTTTCAAAGCTATTTGAAGCCCGTTGGTTTCTATAGTTACTGACGAGGCATTTCTAAGACGTGAGGCGTGGAGGGCAACAGTGCGGCGTGTCGCATAGGTGGCTGGGCAGGGAGAGAGCAGAGGAAGTGAGGAGCTGGTGCTGTGAAGAGTGAGTCGAAAGGTTTGAAATGTGGCTTTATTTCCGTGCTAAGCCCCTGGGGTACTTTTATTTTTGCGCAGAGCTGAAAAGAATTTAGTCTGAGCTGTATGTGTGTGCTTGTGTGTGAAAGAGAGACCCACAAAGAGACTGCATGTTGGAAAGCCAAAGTCATGTAGATTTAGTCTTGATTAATTTCCAATGAAAGCTATAATATGCACATATTTGGCATTAAAATAATAACACATTAATGATATATAATATGTTATACTCATTATCAGTTTGTGGCTGGGACCGTGTGTGTCCATGTCTAAATGATCCCCATTTATCTGCAGCTGGCGGTCCAACCAGGATTCCCTGAGCAAAAATCCCCAAATTCTGTGGAAATTCTGCAGTTTGAGAGTAATATTCTGTAATACTCTCCAGGCATTAAGAACATGTCTAATTATTAAGTAAAATATATATTTATTCGTCAATCAAGTAGAAAAGGCTTTATAAAATACATTAATCAATACACAGGATAAGATGGGAACATCTTGTGCCATATACCAGGACAAACACTCATAGAAGCCCAAAGCCCTGAGCATTAAACCTTCTGAGCTGCAGTTATTATTAGTTGGATTTATTGCACTGTGACAGCAGTAGGCCTACAGACCTGCCACATCAATAGCCCATTGACGTATAGATGTAGTTTTTGTGAAATTATGTTTTGTGGATTCGGCGTGATTCCTTCACTTGTTCGGCGTAACCCTGCGGTAAATTGATTGCGGAATCGGAGGGCGGGACTAACAGTACACTTTATGCCTAAAGGGGGAAAGCTGCATGTTGTAGCATTAACTAACGAATTGCATTCAGTGACCATTCAGGGGATTGACAGGGTCAAATCTGCCCCATAGCACAAAATGACCATAATATTACTGCAGGGTTTTGACAGGGTTGTTGATCTATACCAACGACCCAATGACCCAATGATTACTTCTCGTTCTGGCCTCTACTCCCCTCCTGCCCTTTGCATTTTCAACTGCCCAAACATGGAGGACGGCCCTCAGAGCGAGCGACCCGCATAGTAGCTAGTAGCTATTGGCTGCTCAAAAAGGATTTGCAGGTTGTTTGTTTTGTGTCTGTTTTTTGAGGAGGATTATCAAAGGGGAGATGATCAAACTATGAGAATCTTTAGACAGAATCAAACTGCTTCACATATTTACAACGTTGAGCCAGAAACAGAACTTTCTTTAGGGAAAACATTTAAACAAAAAAAGCCGCTGATAAACATTCATCAGCAGACTGCATTGTGGTCTATCTTGTAGGAGGGACCGACTGACAGGCCCCTCCCCTCTCCCCCTGCTCTAGGGGGGAGGGACCAGCTACAGGCCCCTCCCCTCTCCCCCTGCTCTATGGAGGAGGGACCGGCTGAAAGGCCCCTCCCCCCAAAGTCATTTAAGCAAATGACAAAGCAATATTACTTTTATGTTTACGTTATTAGGTTTCTGATGGAGCTCTGCTCTAATGAGCTAGCTTATTGCTACAGGAATAAATAAAAAAACAGTCATAAATTACTTAACGCCCCCTTAAGCAGGTTTGTCTTGATTTCCCCTTTTGTAAATGACATAAACCTCCCCCATTTATCATTTAAATTCACAAGTTGCAAGACATAAACACAATAAAAATACAATTGCAGCAATACAAAATACCACCCAGTGTATGGATTGTTTGGAGGAACCTCATGTAAGTCAACAGTAAAAAAAAAAAAAAAAAGAAAATCATAATCCTCTCACGTTTTGGCTGTAAAAATGATTTGTCTCACCCCAGGTGATGAAAGAACACATGTCACTTTAAGATCTTTTGGTGTCTGGAGGACAGAGGCAGCGCAGCTTTGAAAAACGTAATGTTTTTAAAGTCATCGCCTAACGTTTATTTATTAGTGTTTTTTAGTTAACTAATTTAAAATTCAATGATCAAAAGATTTGTCAGTTACCTCCACGGGGTGTGAATCATATCAGGGGGTATTCTGGCTCGTTGCTTTATCAAACCAGCCAGGCATCAAATACTGAAATGACCAAAGAAAGTTTTTATTTATTTATTTTTTTATCAAAGAGATCAAAAGGTGTGTTTTTTCCGTTGTACCACTTTTGATTTTTTTTTGCACTGCGAGGCCAGTAAATTGATGATTGAATAGGTGAATAGGAAAAGGAGAGCAAAAGGAGGCTAGCGAGGGGGAGAGCGACAGGGGATGGGGAGGTGAACTAAATATCTGCAATCAAAGGTTTGTTTGATGAATTTCCATGGAGGCAGACGAGAGGGAAATTGACAGAGGGAGATAAAAGGGAGAGAGTGGTCGTGTTCGTCTGCAGCCTCTCCCTTTCTGTCCTTCTCAGTCTCTCTCTCTCTCTCTCTCTCTCTCTCTCTGTCTCTCTCTGCCAGGGGACTAGTTTGGTCTTGAGTGAGTGCCTGAAATGGGAAAAGCATCAGTATCCATTTATCCACACCATTACCCACATCTATCTCCATCTCTCTCTCTCTCTCTCTCTCACACACACACACACACTTGACACTTGATCGTCCACGACATCACACTTTGACCTCCAGCCACTATTACTATACGAAGGACTGAAGGAGTGGAGGCAGACAAACCTCGTAATGCACCGTTGTGGTGAAAACCTTGTATTTCAGGATCTAATTGGGATCTAAGAAAAATAAATACTTTTGAGTTGATCTAATCGGTGTTTGAAGAGTTTCATGAATGAATCTGAGGTGTGTGTGTGTGTGTGTGTGCAAGCTACTGCATACCACACATAGCACATTTAGCTGAGCAGACGCAGAATGACCTTGAACGAACGAGCAGGTAGATGTTAAGCGAGAATCATCAAGCGAAGGAGCGAACAGAAGCTAAATGAAGACTGAAGAGCCCCTGAGGACGTGGACTTGCCCGACGAATATCACTCCTCTCCCAACTGAGCGAAACAACAGACCCGCCGCTTAAAAGCATCAGGCCTCAGAAAGCTCTCGACAGTTCAAGCCAGAACGCCGCGTGGAGTCTGCGGATCTGAGAAGAAGGAGGCGTAAAACCATCGTCCAAAACATTTGAAGCGGTCGCACTTTATTTTGATAGTCCAACGCTGGTACTCAACTTACTATCAACTGAGTTTCTGGTGATGCAATAGTGTGAAAAGGTATTCAGTGTCTGAGTTAAGGGTTAATCTTCGGTCAGGTCAGGGTTAGTGTTACATAGTCTGTAGAGATGTCACTTGGATGAGCATCTACTTTCTGTCACCTTATAGTTGAGTATCCCCATTGGACTTTACCAAAATAAAATGCTACCTTTGAAGAATTTAGCGGGCTAACTTGTGCAGAATGACTTAAAACGAGAGAGCGGGAAGGAGCATCATTCTCAGGGACACTTTGACAGCACGCACGGCTGCTGATGGACTCACGTTGGCTGTTGAAGGCTTTTGATCCCGAGGCGGTTACAGAACGGTCTTCCTAAATGCCAGACCACCCTGCGCTTCGTCTTTTAGCCTCGTAGAGGAAAACATCCCCGAGTCAGCCCTCCGATGGACCTGAGAGAAAAGGGGCAAATGTGAAACGTGTGAAGCTCATAAAGAGTATGGAAGCGAATAAGTGACGTTAATATTTGAATTCATAACATTGAAATATTTT
This sequence comes from Hoplostethus atlanticus, assembly GCA_034670405.1. NCBI lineage: Eukaryota > Metazoa > Chordata > Actinopteri > Trachichthyiformes > Trachichthyidae > Hoplostethus > Hoplostethus atlanticus. Next base: position 2,425,551 of record JAXDDX010000041.1, on the reverse strand, counting down.
ACTTTGAAAACCATGTACCTGAATTTATTGGTTTTGAATTCACTTCTTCAAAATTCAAATATGACATTTCAAGTTTTGCGATTTCAACTAAACTCAATTTTACATTGTTGTTAACAATGTTCACAAATTCAGATCCAAAAAAAGCGCCTGGTGGACTCGCGGCTTTGGTGCTCCGCGACTGATCTGGTGGCACCGGAGGGGAGGTGCACCAGCCAGCCGAGAACACGCTGGAAAGCGGCCGAGAAGACGCTGGAAAGCGGCGGTCAAGACCAGCGGTTTTATGTACAAATAAAGCGGCCTGGTGGCCCGTGAACTCTCCACTCCTGTCTGTGTCTCTGTCTGTGTGTCGCGGCCCCGGGGGTCCGAGTCCGCTACAAGTATAAAATCTAATATCTGTAGATCAGTGTCCTGTACGATCACATAATTTCTACATTGATGTGATTATATTGTATATTATATATTGGCCAGGAAACATTTAGGTTTATTTATTGAGGCAAACAGAAAACCATTTGACTCAGTGTACACGGATCTCGTTCGTCGCCATCTTTCAGGTCACATGACACTGACAGGCCAGAAGTCGGTTCGATTGACTCGATTGCCTGTCCTTGGTAGCCCGGATGTTCTATCTGAATTTTTTTAACTTGAATTTTGAATTTGACCACTCGAATTTGAGCAACCTGAATGAAGGGTTTGAATTTCTGAAACTTGAATTTTCGGATCTGAATTTGTGAACATTGTGAAACAACAATGTGAAATTGAGTTTAGTTGAAATTGCAAAGCTTGAAATGTCAATATTTGAATTTTGAAGAAGTGAATTCAAAACCAAATAAATTCAGGTACATGGTTTTCAAAGTAAAATATTTCAATGTTATGAATTCAGTGGTGATAAATGTCACTTATTTGCTTCCTTTGCCCGAGCCAAGGGAGCAGAGCTGAAGGAGACGCCAAGGGCCGAAAAGAGCCTCGTCTCTGCTTTTTGCACCAGGTCGTACCAAGAGAATAAGAGCATGAGAGCTTATGTCGCTGCTCCCAGTAAAACCAATCCATTCATTTACACATGCACACAGTAGTAGCTGGTGTGAATACCAGAATGTGTGTTTGGGTGTGTCCAGAGGTGGGGGGGGTTTTTGTCTGTTGGAGGAGCCATTTACTTTCTGCCTCTTGTCTCTCCCCTTCTCACCTCCTCTCTGTCCTCTCCTTTTTCTCTTCTCCTCGGGGAGAACACATTTTCCTCTCGGTTTGATACAATCAATTTCTACCCAGTTCAAGGATGAGTCATTCTCTCGCTCTCTCTCTCTCTTTCTCTCTCTCGCTCTCTCTCTCTCTGTCATTGTATTGCTCTATATATTTATCCCTTCATTTCCTCCCCTCGCTAAAATCTGATCAAATCACATTTCATTCACCGTCTGTCCTGCAGGCACAGTCCATGTTATAATTGAGAGGAAAAGGAGAGACCAACGTGAGCCCAATCAAAGTGACAGGGTCAAAGCTGTTGACATTTGTTAATAACATCTTGACAAAAGCAGAGCAAATGGCCAGAGGGAGATGGAAGGAAATTTGGTGCCTTTATCTATTACCTCTATCTCCTCCTATTGTAGCTCGGCCACCTTGGTTCTCGCTACAGCGTCATCATCTCCTCTGTCCTTGCCTCCTCTGTCTCTGGCCCAGCTGTGGAGGTGGTGGAACCTTGCTGTTTGTCTCAGGAGCTCAACTCCCCCCGCATGCTTTCTTGATGGAACAAAACCCAAAAAATAAATAAATAAAATGCTTTGTATTTCAAGGATGCGTGTCATGAAAGTCTCTCAAAGTATTTGTTCTCGTTAATTGTGCAGCCATTTGACAGTGATTCTTGGCACAAGCGTGGCGGCCCATGTGTCCACGCTGCCTAATGATCCATTCTGGACTAATGGGCCTCACCTCACGGCACGCCCCTTTTGGTGGAAGATGTGTGTGTGTGTGTGTGTGTGTGTGTGTGTGGTGTGGGTCTCTGGGTCTCTCATTGCCTCTGAGCTGTTGACCCTTTCAGGTACACACATTAGAGCTCTGAGTCTAGCGTGGTTGCCAGACTGATGTTTGGTCAGACTTTCGGGCAGGAGTCAAAACAAAAAACAAACTGGCAACCCGCTCACCTTCACGACGTCTGTCCTCAGACTCAAGAGTTCAGGGGAAAACAACCAACCAACGGTCTCGGGACCGGATGTACGCCACCGGGGGAGAGTGTGAACCGCTGCCTATTGGAAATCTATCCTACATCTTGGAAATCTATCTTGAGGTAATTACAGGCTGCCAAGAAAACAACCGCAGAGGTCAGCGGTTCAGGAAACGAGACAGGAGCCGCCATTCAAGTGTAGCCGGAGCAGGGATGTATAGCCGCGCATTAAAAGCCACGTTCGATCCTACTTTTTTTTCTCACACACACACACACACATGCAGATATCAACAGGCAAATGACTGATGATGATTGATAGCACACAAATGAAAATTATTGGAATGCTTGAAAGCGCCGCAGGACGGTGTACTTGTCCCCCGGGTTGAGAAAATGAAATCGTCAATAGTTATAGACACTGAATGAAGAATTTTTATTTTTTTAGTATTAGAACGCTCAATCACACAGAGAGACACCCGAAGACAATTCATGAAATAGTGCACGTCGGTGGCGGCGAACCAGGGTCGTTCATCTTGGAAATCAGCTTCTTTAGTGCTCAGGGTCGTGGAAAGCCAGCGAGATATATCAGCGGCTCAATTGTCCGATCGATACTGTTTGGCTTATCGACTCGCCATTCCTCTTGATTACTGCTCTGCCGTCGGAGAACGGAACGATCGATCTCCACCCATCACGTCTCTCCGACCTCTTGGTGATAGGCGGTTGGCCGAGGGAGCCCGACGGCGAGCTGACCCGGGAAGAAAAAAAGTCACGTGGAAAATCTATGCTGAATCCAATATAAAACATGCACACAGCCCATCATAATCATATCTAACAGGAACATGGTGAGGCCTCGTGGTCACAGGGGCACAATTTATAAAGCCCACTCTTGTATGTCACGTGGAAATAGCTGGCATGACCATCATACAAGATGTCTACGGGGGGAAAAACAACCTTGGCAGACAAGCAACGACAATGGAACGTTGTCCACGCCGACGACTGTAGACGGAGGGATGTTATCGCCCACGGCACTCAACACACTGCTGCCATAGTTATGGGCTGGGAGGAACTGAAGACTGAAAGCGCCACACAGGCCACCAGACCTCAGGAACGTGACACGCAGACAGACAGACAGACAGACAGACAGACAGACAGACAGCGCACTAGAACAAGCCAGTCATCAAAGAATGTTAAATGTCTAACCACCTGAAAAGTGACAGAGGCAGACAGAGGGAGAGGAGAGATAAAAAGAGACAGATAAAGAGTCTCTGTGTGTGTGTGTGTGTGTGTGTGTGTGTGTGTGTGTGTGTGCGTGCACCATTCATCATCAGTGAGTGTGTCAGTGAGTGCTTACTCCAGCAGCAGAGAAGTGCAGGCTGAGCGTCCAGGGGAATTAGGCTGCTGAACACTTCTGTCCAGGGATCAGACTGGAGGCAACTGGGCAACACCGCAATGCAGTTTCAGTCAATAATGTCTGCGTGTTGTTGTGCCTGAGAGTGACGGCGTGGCTGAACGAGAGCAGCGGGATTGGCCCCGGCAGGTGGAAATGCCGCCAGGTTTGAGGTTGAAAAGGTTTGCGGGCAGGTTTGGGGTTGTTTGTTGGAGGCATTCAGCCGTGTTGATCAGTTATCAAGTTCTTTTGATTTTGTTTTTTCAGGAAATAAAAATCAAAGAAGCACAGAACAGCAGCCGTTCTGAGACGGGAATGACGCAAAACTCACTTTATTATAACATGACGCCGCGCTGTCGTCACGCGGTCAGCATTGCATGCAACAAGCCTGGCTAAAGGAGCTTGCAGCTGAGCCAGTAATAGACGTCTCTCTCTCTCACACACACACACACACACACACACACACACACACACACGTATGACCTCATATCTGTGATAATTTACCTGCCACTTTCAATTTAGATTGGGTGTAAATGAAGTGGAGTTGAGTTTTAATTTCCCACTCTGGCACACATGCTGGAGTACATGCACACACACACACACACTAGGAAAAGGGATTTCCAAACCAGTACCCGCAACGCCTGGAGCATCTGACCTATACCCGACACGCGCTAGAGCGTAATACCAGTTATCTAGTTTGTTAGTTGACTTTCCTCAGGATCAAATTCGACAAACCATTCTTAAGTGTATTTGTCGTTGTCGTCTTTTATCGAGCCTGGGGATAGGATGTGGAGATACCTGTCAAAGCGAAGATATCCTCTAATACGTAAATGCATGTACTGGTGGGCGTAGGTGTGGCACGGGAGTCATTCAGGGTGCATTCACACCAGGCAAGTTTGGAGAGTATTGAGCACTTAGTATGTTTTTTTTTTGAAAAAGCGATAAATAAATAAAGTTTCTCCTTCTTCTTAGTATTATTATTATCGTACAGGTCTTGGTTTGATGCTAGGTAGGTGTTAAAGGTAAAGGTACTGGTTTTCTAGGATGTTGTTGGTCATGGAACGTGATACACACACACACACACACACACACACACACACACACTGCAGTAGCCTGACCTGCTTGGGTCAGAGTTCTATAATATCTGGCCACTGGGCGCTTCGTCGTGTTTGTGATTCTCATAACACATTTTAAATACATGAAGAGTTCATTTCCAAAAACGCTGCATATCCAGTTTGAACGTCTAAACAGAATCACTCAGAAACATCAAATCTGTTACCATTCTTACCATTACACTATCCTTTAATGTCTCAGTTTGTTTTCATTTTGTGAGGATGGATGCCACTTTCTTCAAAAATCTATTTTCGGAACAAAAAAAATCTTATCCCTGTTACTTCATATCCTCTTCTTTTGAAATATTACCACAAGTAAAATTCTGGTCCAAACAATCAAAGTCACAATGTGCGGCCAATATAAAACCTGAAAGACTTTAAGACACCATAAAGGACACATGATTTATACTTTAATAGGCTACAGCACTATATCAATACTACATTAACTAGACATTTCATTATTCTTCTGACCAGCAGTTGACGCATTCCTCAAAAATATCAGCTTGTGTGTCGACACACTCAGTAAAGTGTAGTATCCAATACAGCATCACATCTACAGCTTTACACCAACGTAACATGATGAGTAAAACCGTCTCGTTAGCTCACATTTCCCTGATGGGCATTTACAGCGCCTGTACATAAATGTAAGCACACGTGCACACACACACATACACACACATACACACATGCACGCACACACACACACACATGCAAACCAGGTCAAAGTTTGCAGTAGCTGTCAGCGGGCAACATAAATTCTCATTATCCAGGTTTAAAAACGCCATAAATATCAAATGTTCAAGTAAATAGTGTGACTGCTCCGTTAGCGAACAACGAGCATGCATGTGTGATAACACAGGTAGTGGCAGAGTCTGGTATTCACAGTAGTGAAACATTGGAGAACATCCTCGTGACCCCCGGGGGTCCATGAAGCAATGAGTCATTCAGCTGATGAGTCAGCCGGTACTGGCGTGTAGGTCCGCACGGCGTCTGCGCTCGTGTCATCACTTCCTGAGAGAGAGAGACAGACACCATGCATTAGCTGACTTTTTTTTTGTTTTTTTCTTCCATTCCAAAGCTTTTTCAAGGCCTTTGTCTAATGGGCATTTACCACACATTTCCAGACTGGCTACATAAGAGCCCAGAAAAAAAAGAAAAGGGACATCGTGCGTCTGTACCTGTTGCGGTGCGGCCCATATGTGTCCAGTATGACTGCACTGGCCTGTTCTAGGTTCCACTGGCACTGCTGCAGAAGCTCCTGGCATTCTGCTCTGGACCGCAAGCCCAGCCGAAACAACTGCTCCACCTACAGTGTAGTCAGACAGACAGACAGACAGATAGATAGATAGACAGATAGACAGATAGATAGATAGATAGATAGATAGATAGATAGACAGATAGATAGAGAGAGAGACAGATAGACAGATAGACAGATAGATAGATAGATAGACAGATAGATAGAGAGAGAGATAGAGAGACAGATAGACAGATAGACAGATAGATAGATAGACAGACAGATAGATAGATAGATAGATAGGTAGATAGATAGATCACCTTCAAGTGGTGTATGGCCTCAGGGATGCTCCAGCTGTGACTCTGCAGTGCAGCTTGACACTCCTCCGCCGTGACACCGTGCACCGCTCCCTGGACCTGTCCATCACAGTGAACGTATACATCCAGAGTGATATACTGTATATATACAGTGTGAAAAAAGAGAGAGAGAAATGTTGTCCATTCAATACCTTTTCCTCACACTCACCTGTGTGATGCTCTGCTCCTGTTGCATGCTGGGAACCGCAGTTCGTCCGTTGTTGTTGTTGTAGGAGGAGTTTGGTTTGGCTCCGCCAGACTGCTGCATCATGGGTTTGACTGCCGCCATGTTGGCTGCTCCGTATCTGATCACAGACACAAAATATGGAAACTTAAAACTAAAAATGAAAGAAATTCATATTTTCTTTCTAACTAGGTTCATTCACATCATGGCAGACCAGTGATATGTGGTATTGATATCAGCAACACACCTTTCCAGGTAAGCGGGGCGCTCTGGCAAGGGGGCGGGAGCAGAAGTCTGGGTGCTGTCAATCAGTGAGGACAGGCCATGCCCCTCAGGGAAGGAGAGAGGCTCCAGTAAGGAGTTGGATGAGGAGGAGGAACCCGGAGCCATGAGCCGGGAGGGATGGGAGGCGGCGGGCAGAGAGGAGGAAGGGGAGTTGGAGGACGTCAGGAGGGAGCCCAGGAGGCCGTATGTCCGGCGGGGGGAGACGGAGAGGGGAGGAGGGGGCAGGGCCAGGGGTGAGGAGGAGAGGGGGGGCACCAGAGGGAGGGGAGAGGAGGAACGGGAGCCGGGCTGGGAGAAGGCGTGGTCTCTGGGCGGGATCTGAGGGGGCGTGTCCTCCTCGTCGCCCAGGGACACAGAGCTGGAGCGAGCCTGTGAGCGGGGGGGGCGGAGGGCCTGCTTGGAGGGACGCAGAGGGGGGACGGGGGTACGGGGCGGCAGCACCGGCCTGTCCTCGTAGGAGGAGGAGAAGGAGGAGGTGGGGGGAGGCAGGTAGATCTGCCTGTGAGGGCCTGCGGGCGCCAGGGGGAGAGGGAGGGGGGATGAGGGGAGGGAGCGGCCTGTCGCCATGGGAACCTGCAGCTTCACCATCACCTAGTCGACAGAGACAGAGAGAAATATTGGTACAGAATGAAAGGTGTGTGTGTGTGTGTGTGTGTGTGTGTGTGTGTGTGTAACTTCATCTATGGTCTGTTTGTGTTCATGTGCATTCACGTGTTCATCCATGTAGTCAACAGAGACAAAAATCAATCAGGAGCATGCAGGTGTGAACTCATCTGTGAACTAAAGTGTGTGTTTGAGTGCATTCATGTGTGTGTGTGAGTGTGTGTGTGTGTGTGTGTGTGTGTGTGTGTGTGCATTCCCTTGCTCTACCTCTCTCTGTAGCTCTTGGAAGAGGTCAGCTGACTGGGACTCGCTCCTGCCCTCCACCGTGGCACCGGGCGGGGCCGAAGCCTCGTCAGCCAATCGCCTGTTGATGGAGCGCACCTCCTGGTCCTCCGATTGGTCCTCGAGCTCCGCGGCAACCTGATCGTAAGCTGGCAGCGGGAGGGGCCAGTCCAAAATGGAGGGAGCGTCCTGAGACGGAGAGAGAGACGGACGGCAGTTATTTTTAACGTGATGTCATCAACGTCCCCATGGCGCTCAAGTGCCGTCGCGTCACTCTGATAACTCAAGTGAACTATCTGGGATGGGACCCCGCCCTCTCTTACTGCACCTGCAGCGTGTCCTGATCTAGCTGCCGCGTCTCCGTGAGCGGGGAGGGCGTGGCCGAGCTGAAGCTGTCGTCGGTGAAGTCGGTGAAGTCGATGAGCGACACCTCGCTTTTGGCCGCGCGCATGCCGGGCCCCT